>SMSR01016193.1:317325-329188 GCA_019453355.1 Ceratina japonica | reverse complement strand
CTGCGACAATTGTATCGAACCACGAGGCTCGTTACTTACAGAGGTGTAACGACCTTCAAAATTGCTGCACCATTCTCGACACTTATTGCAACCACGCATCAATCTTGTATCTCTAGAGAAACGGCTCGTCCGCGAACTTAACCGTGTCACGATTTAAAGGTCAGCCTCTTTCCACGTAACGCGGTCGATCGAAGATTTAGTTCTACTATCTGTGTGACTATACTTGACAAATATGTATTATTTCACGAGTTCTCGATAAATTGCCTCGAACTCCTTAAATTCCTGAAGTTTCGCCGAGAGAGGAATTTTAAATGTACTTAAAATGATAATGCTATTACATAATACATCTTCAACGAGGCATTAGGGCCATCTCGAAACTTGTGCAATTTCAAATACGTATTTACACACTCAATCAAATTGTAGATTTGACTTTCTGAACGACGCGAACAATATTATTCATTAACGATTCCGTTGCTCGTCGATTACGATTCGAAGAGTCGCGTAATGTAAACGAAATTTCGCGTGCAGGTGACATGGAATCGAGGATCCTGAGGTCGCCCTTTAACCGAAGAAAGTGAGGGGAGCGAGGAAGGAAGGAAGGACGGAAGGAAGGAAGGAAGGAAGAAGCGATGGAATGAGGTCGCGTTAAAACTGGGCCAGGTTTACTCGGTAACTATGTCACCACTATTGATCTGTCATCCACCCACAACCTTCTGCTGCACCATTTATCGTCAGCGTGGCGTAGTCCCGTGGAGCAAACTGTTGCAATAGTTTATTTTCATTTCCTGTCCATATTTCCTGTATTATCTATTTCCGTCCGTCCGTTTTGTCATCGTACAACGAGCTTACTTCCTACTACTCTATAAAAGGATGCGGCAAACGACGGCTCAAGGCCGCAAACGGCGTAAATAACGGAAGCAAAAAAAAAAAACCAAAGTGTGTCACGAAAAAATTTTTCGGCGACCATTGTTGCACGGGTTCTATTGGCCAACGCGTGGCTCGGTATTTCGTGGTTGGGCAACGGGCTTAGAGGACCCGATTTCACTATTTCGGATTAGGAACGAACTTGGGACAGCTTCTTTGGTAATACCTGCCGGGTTACTACGAAACACTCTCTACTACTTAACTATGCCCTGTAACTCTTACCCAGTTTCTTAATTGTACGACTCTCGAGCTTTTTTTGGTCGCTGGTCATTCCGAGGCTCCTTCAACCCCTCCTCTCCGCCGCGTCGGCCGCTTTCCATTCTCTCGTAAACGGGTTAACGTGATAAACGATCAAACGCGGCTGCGTCCACGATCCATATACACAGTAGTTCATAGTAAAAATTGTTACAGTCAGAATTTCGACTACAGAACACCTATAGATCTACTACGAATCGTACAGATTACATATAATTGTTTGTATTAAAATAGAAGCCTGTCTATTATAGCGCACTGTTTGCGCATCCTATAAAATGCTATTTTTAACAGACGCATTAATAATCAAACTCGTAAGTTATTTATTACTTCCCGCCACATCCTATAAATCTCCTGTTACAATGACAATTGAAGTCCTTGTCGTGGCTAGAGATAACGCGGGTATAAAGATTTCGACGCGAGTAAGACGCTCATTCCTACCCTCCTCCCCGGTTTTCCGGCGCTATCGTAGGTGCGATTTTTTGCGGTATGCGTCACCCGCGCGGGAACACCGTTTTCCATGACATAAGTGTTCCAGTTTACATACCGCGTCCTCAAGACTCCCGAGGCTCGCCTTGCGGCGCGTTTGAGGCAGGTCGGTAATGTTAGCTGCCACTCGAAGCCGGGCCGCGCGTACATATCGCGCGAGCTGCATTACCTTCGATCCGACCGTCTCGATAAGACGTATTGGTCGTCGAGAGAGCCATGACGCGACGTGACGAGCCGGCGGCCTTAATGAGGGAAGATAGCGAAGAAACTGGTTTCCCCAGTGTCATCAAAGAAATCGAAAGTCATCACGGCGCGTCGCACGAATATCAAAGAGACGAGAGGAACTCTATCTACGGCCGAATGGAGAACAGAAGAAACTCTATTTACTGTGTGAATCTTCCATCTATGTCCAGGGTACCAGCAACAGTTCAGGAGATAGAGGAGCGATTGTCCTTCGTCGATTTAATAAGAGTCCACGTAAATAGATTTCGATCGGAGTTCAATTAATCGGGCGCTAAGTGAAGATCCGTTCGGTTAAATGGAATCCCGTTGTAAATCTTTCGGCGACGAGGAACGTAGAGGATTCGGCAGCGGGACGAGCATCGGCGGGATCTCGCACCCCTCGCTAAGTAGCGTGTAGGTACATCTGCATACGTCGATTGTCTCGTGAAGCGGTCTCGTTAAAACGGCCGCAGCGTTAAGAGGATGGCCGGTTATTTTTAGATCAGACGCTCGGTAGAGTCAAACGTTCGGGCATGTAATTGAGTGGTAACGGTGATTTTCTGTGCCGCGATTTGCATAGCTCGCGTACGTGCCCTTCCCCCCTCGCCGGCTCGCGGGAAAGAAATTCGCTCGCCTCGCCGAGACTCTCTGTGGCCTGATTCTTTTTCTCCGGCGGCCCTCGAAAAAAAGAGTACATACTTACGTGGTGCCGTAGCTTGCGTCAGAGATACATATCCCACGCGAACACCACAATTATGACGTTGCCGGCTACCACGTACCTGATCGATAAGCTTCACGGCCGGAAAAGATGATCAAAAACTTGATTACCTTTTCTTTAATAATACAGTTCACGATATTTCTCGATAATTTAAAAAAAAAGCGATATTTCTTATTAAATTAAATATCTGTATTAATAATTTGGTGTCTATTGCGTGATGGGCCCTGTTTCGACGTGAACCCGTTATCAATTTCCATATGAAGTAAAAAGGAGGAGCGGGTTACGTTTCTCAATCGAATAGCGGAGAACGTGGGCCAGAGAATTTTATTAAATTTCGTAAATTCGTTCATTGGCAATTTTTGTTCGGGCTCGAAGAAACGCGTCCGTGCCCACGCCCGGCGGAGACTCGGAGGCGAAAGCGAGACTCCGCTTGCCATGCCCGAGCGAGACGGAAAGAGAAACGGGACGGTGAAGAGAAAAGGCAGCAGGCGGCACAGGCTAGCAGGCAGGCAACCCGGGCGCGCTCAGCTTTCGTTTTCACCCAGCCTACTTGTTAATCCGGTGAGTCAATAGTTGTATAACACTGGAACTACGTTGCGTAACCCGGCGTTGGTTTCCCTCGCGACCTACTTGCCCACTAAACTAGACACACATTCTTATCCACCGGTAATCCGTCTCCCTGACCGTTTCTAGCCTTCTCTGCTTCGCTATATACCCGTGCCGGGAGCCGTTTCCTCCCGCGTGCCGTCTATCCATCGACCGGCTCCGTTCAATCGACGTTTCTGTCGAAGGGACCAACCTGCCCGCCTCGTATCATGAAACGCGCGCCGAGAGGATCCTCGCGCTCCGACGCCGCCGCGAAATTTCGTTTACGCCACCGAAACCTTGTTAAATGACGATTAGAATTTGCAAGCATAGAGTCAGGATGATTTGAAAAAAAATTCTTTTCCTTGCGAACTGCATATTATTAGTATATGCATGTTAGAACCAATAGAATGTCACGTGTATCTCATTACTTCAGTATCGACAATATTTTTTACGTTACGAACAAAAATTTCTGTTGGAAAAATGTTGGGAATGTCCGAGACAACCTACGGTCGTCTATTGATACCTTAATTCTATTTTCGTAAAGGAAATACGTATCAATTATTTCTCCAGCGCCGATAACTTTACTAAAATAACTATTATCCAGGCTAAGGCTATTTTCATCGGCGTAATTCGTAGAGTATCCCAGTATTATTGTCAAATAGATATTGCGTGCGAAGGAAAAAATCAAACAAGGAAATCACTATCGTAGATTGTGTCTCCGCGAAAATATAATAGAGGCACGCGATAACGTTCGATCCGGCCGCGATACGATAATACCCACGTACCGCGATGGTAATCTGAATTTCATTCAGACCATGACCCAGGGCAAGAGTGAAAAATTATCAACGGCTTCCATACGTGGCGCGGCGGCGGGCCTGAAACTATATTCGTGACGATACGCCGTGTTGCGTACTTGAGCCTCTCAAGGACCGGCCGAACTCGCGAGTCGGCACCGCGCAAAAATTCGACTTCAAGGCGGGAGAGTTTAACGGGAGGAGATTTCTCGACGCACACCGAATCTTCGACATGGTTTCGATGCTTACCCGACCTTGAGCCCGATCGCTCCGATCCATTTTGGAGATATCGCACGCTCCTCGGCACAGCCTGATTGCCACAGAGCGCTCTCGCAAAAACACATCGATGAATTATTATTTCGCGATCGAGACGAATTTACCCTCGACAATAAATACAAAATAAAGGCGACCGGGTATCAAGCGGAGGAGGAATTAAATCGTCCACTTGCCTGGAAAATTGATTTCACGTTGACGAAAATAAAACTGGTTATTCGAGGCTTATTATTAAGTTATGTCACGTGATCTCTCTGATTTTATATAACTTCGAGTTTATAATCTATTGAATAATGAAATGCAATACTTATCTATACTACAAATCTATGCACACCAATGTAAAAATTTGATTGCGATCGAACAGTTGTTAAATAACAGAAAACATTGGATGGTTCGATCGTGGAATTGATTCATGTGGCGCCTGGGAACACTATCTTAAGCTTAGGTATTTAAATATAGAGTCCCGGTGTTCCATAGTCAATCATTGTCTCCGAGTTCGAAAAATCGCGAAGTCACGAAATCGATGACAAAACGAGGTCATCGTGGACACGCAATCAAATCCGTGTAGATAAGCGATACGTCGCCAAGCGCTAGACAGTTTTGTGAAATCCGGATTGACGAGCTTTTTATATTTGCCGATATCAATTACCGCCGAGTTTTTAATACGATCTTCAGTGCGGAGAAAAACTGATCGACTCTAGTCTTCACGGTTGATCGAATCGGGTCTAGTCTTCGCGACGTGGAAACCGGCGGTAAAAACTGCAAAACGACTGCAAGAACGACTGTTTACTGGTAATGCAGGTCGCGGTACGTAAAGAGGAGGGAAGGAGATAAGTAACAAAAAAAGAANGGTCTAGTCTTCGCGACGTGGAAACCGGCGGTAAAAACTGCAAAACGACTACAAGAACGACTGTTTACTGGTAATGCAGGTCGCGGTACGTAAAGAGGAGGGAAGGAGATAAGTAACAAAAAAAAAGAAAACGAAACGGACTGGCGTGAGTCTGCGACGGGTGACTTATTAACGTCGGTATTGAGATTAAGTTTATTCAACAACGAGTATGCCATGACACACTAACCAAGTGGTCGAGACCCACTTATGCTACCGGGTGACCTCCATCGAAATCGAATGGATGGGGTGATAGTGCGTGGTGTATTTTAAGCGTGTTGTACGTACGCACGTACATACGCAACCCGCTCACGGAAAGCGTCCGACGACGCGAGGCCTTCCGCGCGCGAGCGTCCTTCGATTTTCAAACGGGAAGACCATCAATCGCCTGCACACCGATTTGCGTCGGACCTTCGAGGAAACTGCTGTTTGTACGCCACGCGAGTCGCTCGCAAATGACCGATGTACATCCTTCGCCTGTGTAAAGACGAATGATCATCGCGCGGTCTCCGTGACTTTTCTTGGAAATCACTGAGTCGTTTCGTCCGCGCCGAGTGAGAGCGGATAAAGAACGCGCGTCCGTAGGACGAGACCGGCGGGGAACGGAAAGGATACGTGCAATTATAAGACAATGCGATTTTTACGAGCTCAGATTACGGGCCGCCAGTTTCACTTTCGAACGACGCGAAATTCGCTTAACCCGAAAATCGGCCGCAGCCACGGCCGCTCGTTCTCCGGGGATCTTTGGAACGAGAAAGTGCCGATAGTTTCCTATTTGACGGCCCGGGGATATAACGATAAATTTCTGTTTTACGTAACCGGTCGGGGAAGTCACGTATTGTCAAATATATACCGAAAGCCTGGTACGTCCATATACACACACGTGGTTCAAGTCAAACGAACGAAAATGAAAGTTGGATTGCTTAAAATAATGGATCTGCCGGCACGGTTCATATTCAAACGATCCTCAAGTGCTTGTAACTCACTATAATCTTTGACAAAAATCGTACTTTCTATTATAGCAATCTATACGTACATTTAAAAAAGTAGAGAATTTTTATATTAAAGAACTCGATCATTCTTTCCAGATCTCCCAAATTAAACGAATATATATATTTTACGTAATTAGCCTACAAAAACTGGTTCCACGTTCAAGTAAACTTGATCGTTTCACCACTTAATTATCCAGTTCACGTAAGAGAACGAAATAAGAAAGCAAGAATACTATAAGGAGAGCGGGCCGAGAGGAATATAAAAATATTCCCTCGCCCTTTGTCGAGGGGGGGAAAACTCAGAGAAGAGAAACGAAAAAAATTGTTTGCAATCTTTGGATACCGTGTCGCGAGGCACATTAGCTAACCAGGTACGTATACATTTCTTACGCAAACTAGCGAAAGTAGGCGGGTGCGAGAGCCGCTCAGTAACGGAGAGACCAAGTCAGCCAGTCGGACGACCAGCCAGAGCCACACACGTAGCGAGAGAGTCGAGGCGAAAGATACGTGAGAGCGCGTGTACACGTTTTCGAGCCGAGCCAAGCCAAGCCGAGCCGAGCCAAGCCAGGCCGAGCCGAGCCGAGCCGCGAGCCGGGTCTGGTTGGGAAAAAGGGTTGCGAAAGCCTGCCGAAAGCGCCTCCTTCGCGCCGAAAGCGAGAGTGGAGAAGGCCTGGGCCGAGTCACGAAACGAAACGGGCTGCCATGCCGGAGACATATCTGGGGCCCGTACGTTCCCAACAGGCCTTAATTAACACGTGCTCGGCTACGTGAGTTATTTATACCCGCTCGCGATCGAAAGGAACCGTATAATTGCCGCGCGTTTCCCGTCTTCGGAATTTTTCATTTGTCCTATCGACGTGACATTGCCTGCCCACTATTTCTATTTCAATTCTATCAACGAGACAAATTGTTTTATTACTTCTA
This sequence comes from Ceratina japonica, assembly GCA_019453355.1. Classification (NCBI taxonomy): domain Eukaryota; kingdom Metazoa; phylum Arthropoda; class Insecta; order Hymenoptera; family Apidae; genus Ceratina; species Ceratina japonica. Next base: position 322,126 of record SMSR01016193.1, on the reverse strand, counting down.
AAATTAGAAACAATATGAAGACCGAAATAAATAATTTAATTATCAATTCAATGTATCATCCAAATCCTATAAATATATGAATAAATAATTGAACAATCACAAGATTTACACAGTCTATTATTATTTTAATGCCTTCCTAAGTGAATATTATAGAAGGAAATGTGGACTTCTGAGTTCTGAGTATTATTCGAACAGGACATGAAATATGTTCTGTAACTTCCAGTTATTACCAGCGCGAGCATGTTACAAGACGAGTCAGACAGGAAATGTAGCGAAGAAATTAACTGGAAGAGAACAAGGCTTAATACGAGCTCGTTAAGCGTGGGACGTCGGGAAGACACTTTTTTATCGTCGCTTTTTCACTCGATGCGAGCCGGCGCGAAAAGGAAAGTTTGAGAGAGGACGGCGGCGGCTGGCATTGAAGCCGGCCACGGGGAAGAGAAACAAGCCAGCTAGCCTGGAGAGGATGTGTAGCGCGGTTTAGATTGTGGACCATGACCAAGTGATAGTGACTTCAAGAGTCAGCTGGCGCGCGGCTCAACGAGGTTACGTCGCATTTAAATGCGTTTCGTTTTATAACGGTTGCACGGAAACTACACGTCCGTGTCGGCGCGGCCGGCTAGAACCGCGCTCGTTAAACAGTCTCTCCACGTGCGCTTCGATTCGCTTGCATAAATCATTAGAAAGTTATTGAAACGCGTCGCGTAGCCCCCGCGGATCGTTCGTCGTATTATGCTCATTTTGTAACGCGTATCGTTCGTTTCTTTTGTCAAACGGCCGCGATATAGAGAAAAGGATTGCGTAATNCGGCGGCTGGCATTGAAGCCGGCCACGGGGAAGAGAAACAAGCCAGCTAGCCTGGAGAGGATGTGTAGCGCGGTTTAGATTGTGGACCATGACCAAGTGATAGTGACTTCAAGAGTCAGCTGGCGCGCGGCTCAACGAGGTTACGTCGCATTTAAATGCGTTTCGTTTTATAACGGTTGCACGGAAACTACACGTCCGTGTCGGCGCGGCCGGCTAGAACCGCGCTCGTTAAACAGTCTCTCCACGTGCGCTTCGATTCGCTTGCATAAATCATTAGAAAGTTATTGAAACGCGTCGCGTAGCCCCCGCGGATCGTTCGTCGTATTATGCTCATTTTGTAACGCGTATCGTTCGTTTCTTTTGTCAAACGGCCGCGATATAGAGAAAAGGATTGCGTAATCTAAAACGAACCGCGGGTAACTCGAGCAAGGCTTAGAAATCTACAAGTGACAAAAACCTGACTTGCGTTTTTACACGTTTCTAATCTATCAAACTGAAAGGCATTTGCTTTAACCGGTTCCGATCGAAATCTCATATAGTTAACAATTCGCCTCAGTTTTTACCAATACAATTTCCTCAAATTCTTTTAATATCGACATTAAAAAAGTTGCTCAAAACTGATTGAACATAGGATAGCGACAAATTATTGTCAAACGCTAGATAGCGACCAATGATTTTCGAGGACTTATGGATCATCGGTCCTTATTCCAGCGCCCCATGTTTGCATGCGGCACATAATGATTACGCCGATATATCTGGGCGAAGATAAAAAGTATGTATCGCGTCCTTGTCGAGTTTGCGGTCTAACGAGGGACAACGCTTGCGCGGAATGCACACGGGAGAGGTGCGAGAAGGTGCTGCTGCGTCCACGTACTTACTTACGCTGTACGTGATCGAGGGAGCAGGACGTGCGGCAGGGGGGAGGGACGGTGGGGAAGGGTGAGCCCGGTGGGAGGCAAGGATTCGTGTCATTGTCAGTGGGTAATCAGGTCAGTGGGCCAGTGGGACGACCACTTTCAATTTCAGTCCTTCTAGCTGTGCAACACGCCGTGCGCGCGTCGCGCGCGTTATCTCGCGTCACCCGCCCTCCCCGCCGCCCTCTTTCTCCGCGCACCAATGCTATGCGTTCATCTCCTTTCCATTGCATTAGCGATCCTCTCTTTCGTTCGTATTCATTTCAGTATCGTCTACGGTTTACGTATCGCGGGGAGCCCCGAGGGTGGAATTCGCAGAAGGGAAAGAAGGGCGACAGACATAAGTCATTAGAAAACCAGATAAGGAGAAGGGCATGAAGAAGGGGAGAAAGGGAACTCCTGACACGCGCCGATCACGACGTCAAACTCGTTCGGTTGCGAGCGTGCGTGGCGAGCGCTAGGTATCTCTCTACGCGGTCGCACAGAAAGGTGCGAGAGAGTGATAGGGAGAGTAGACAGGATGGTGGCATGCGGGAAACGAAAAGAGTGAAAGGAGGGATGATGCACGCGCGATCGCGCCAGCTCGCTCGCTCGCTCGGGCGCGCGTTCGCTTGCTCGTTCTCTCGCGCGCGGACACCGCGCTGGGAAAGATAGCAAAAAGTAGGACGCGTATTAAAAACCACAGACCGTGTCCCGTGGCGTCACTTCTCGTGCCTCACCGCGGCGCGTCGGTATTACTCAATCGAATTCATCATAACTAGCACGAGCAAGCGAGCAGACGCAGGGGCTTTATGAACGGATTGTCGAATTGTAATGGGGCGAGAGTGGGAGTCGTATAATGCCGTGTACGAGAGAGGGACTCAATTTTTCGGCCGCGCGCGCGCGAATCTTATTTACCATTTAAAAGAAAGAAACGAATTACTTCCTGTCATTATACGGTAGCCCTAAATGAGTTTTTTTTTACGCGTGTCCGAACGGAATTATTACCAGGACATTAAATTTCTGTTCGAAATGAGATCGGCCGCGGTGCGCGGCGATTATATTATAAAAGACGCGAGTGCGCCCCTTCCATTCGAATCGATGGTCCTTAATTACGTCTGAAAATTAAGCTGACACTAAAGTATCGCGCGCAACGAGTAAATGAATATTACCAGGGAACTGGGTCGTACCCTTGAAGGGTTATTCGTGAAAGCTTAAAGAATGTTTGCGCGGACTATATACGGCAGATCGAATATACTTTAACTATGGATATTTTCTCCGCGGATAATCGCATATATTCACTAGGCTANGGAATTATTACCAGGACATTAAATTTCTGTTCGAAATGAGATCGGCCGCGGTGCGCGGCGATTATATTATAAAAGACGCGAGTGCGCCCCTTCCATTCGAATCGATGGTCCTTAATTACGTCTGAAAATTAAGCTGACACTAAAGTATCGCGCGCAACGAGTAAATGAATATTACCAGGGAACTGGGTCGTACCCTTGAAGGGTTATTCGTGAAAGCTTAAAGAATGTTTGCGCGGACTATATACGGCAGATCGAATATACTTTAACTGTGGATATTTTCTCCGCGGATATAATCGCATCTATTCACTAGGCTGTGTGTTACCTATAGATTATCGAGGAACGAAAGATAGTTCGGGTAGAACGAGGGGATCGATCGGACGGCAGCCGGAAGTTCTCGTTCGCGTGACGGACGGTCCTAAATCTAAGAAACGATATCGATAGGCATAAAAAATTGACAAAGCTCGTTACGTCCTATTAAAGCTACTATAGTGATGCGTTCAATGCGCATGGCTGGATAAATCGAACGTTTCCGCGGCGCTAAACATTTTAACGCCCCGGCCCCTGAACGGCTCGCGCATGCGTTCGGTTAGAAGGGATCAGGGTTGTCAGAGGAACGCGTTCCCTGCCCCTTCCATCGGCAAAATGGCTCGGTTCTCCTCCGGCGAAGGCAGCGGAACGCCATTGCAACGCATGGCGTGGCGATCCCCTCCAGAGGTTCGCCAGAGGGGAATCGAGCCAATCTGCTAATGGGAAGGGGTAGGGAACGCATTTCTCCGACATCCCTGGAAGGGATAGCAATTCTTATATGCGGCGATCCTTTGAGCAAGCTTTTAGATGTTGATACCATTGGGAGGGCGCCACAAGTTAGGAGAAGCAATTTGGCGATATGCGATATACCGATATACGCATACACACGCGGTCTACTTTTCGAAGTCGGGCCGCGTTTAAAAGCGGACGCGGTACCGGCACGCATTCGAACGCGTCTCGCCTCGCATTTGCAAGTACAATGCAATTATGCAAGCGCGTTACATGCAATTATATGTACGTACTCTCAATAAATCGGTAATAACGGAATAATAGCCATTACTAACGCGCCGAGAATGCGAGCTGATTGTGAGATCTCCCAACCGTTCGGCGTACCTTCATTGTAATACATAATCGGCGTTACGATCCGATCGAATGTTCGTCTTGAGAGAAAACCTGTTTCATTCTCGTAAATGACGAAGTTAAATAAAACGTGGACGTGTCAAAAATGAATTTGTCATTATTCTCTATCCCAATATTTACGACCATTCTTTCCATAAAGAAATAAATATAATCCTTCTTTTTTAATGCATTATAAGTGAAAGGTACAAGAAGAAATACGTAATGTAAGGAAAAAATGTATAAAATCCAATACAATAAAAGTGGAATATTTTTATATATTATTATAAAACCTAATTATTTCGATCAGTTTGAATGTTGAGAAAAGAACTAGTTCGCTGTTACTACTTTGGAATTGCTGTTCTTAAATTGGTGGTACCGGAATTGCCTCGTAGCGTGATTACGACGCAAGGGGGTGAAAGGTGGCGCGAGGGGGATGAAGGTTCGTACCGATAAATTGGCCGACTTATCTATACCGGTGCCTCCGCCCGCTGGGAGCGTTGAATAATAATTATTGTTGTTGGTTCGGCTTGGTGTTATTGAGTTATTCCAATGCGAGTTTATCAAAGTGGGTCAAGCGATTCAATAGCGACCGCCGCGGAGGAGAAACGGCCCATCGTCTTAACGCGGCGTGGGAGTGTACGTATA
>SMSR01016193.1:104376-316989 GCA_019453355.1 Ceratina japonica | reverse complement strand
TGGCCGAGTTATCTATACCGGTGCCTCCGCCCGCTGGGAGCGTTGAATAATAATTATTGTTGTTGGTTCGGCTTGGTGTTATTGAGTTATTCCAATGCGAGTTTATCAAAGTGGGTCAAGCGATTCAATAGCGACCGCCGCGGAGGAGAAACGGCCCATCGTCTTAACGCGGCGTGGGAGTGTACGTATACAGTAATAGGGCAATGTGCACGAGGCGGAACACACACACACACACACACACACCGGCACACGCTACCGAATTGGTACAAGCAAAAAGCGACGAGTGGACAAACCGCGAAATCAGCAATGTTACCGCGAGAAATATTACGACGAACGATCTGTCGTCTTTTGACAGAGCTTTCGAAATCGGCAGTATAATATTGATACGCGAATTTAATAACTTCATCAAAAACGTCTTCGGAATTATTTAACGTGTAGCTCGACCAGCGACGTGGAAGTATGAAACATAATTCTAAAATGTAAAATCATCTAGTTGCGCGCTGACTCCGTAACGATCATCTTTTTGCATATTTATTACTTTTTCGCTCGTAGAACAAAGGCGGCTAATGACTCATTCTTTCTACCTTTCAATATCGGGCGCCTGTTACTCACTGCTAATTGTTCCATCATAAATCCGGCTACGATCATAAGAATAGAACGGTAATCTCGAACGCTTTACCGCGCGATGACGTTCGACGGCACGCGCAACCACCAGCTGTCTTTTCTTGTCGCACGATTTTCAGAGATAATTTAAGAGCGATTATTCGGTTTCGCTTTAGCAACAGGTGGAACGACGTAACGGACGGCCCATAAATTCTCGTAGGGAAACGAAGAAAGCGTGTTTTCTTTGCTCCCGATGAGAGTTGGGAAAACAGTGTTAACGCGTGCACGGCGCGGACAATGCGCAGGGAAAGCGATCTTGCTGTGCGCCCTCAATACTGGCAATAGATAAATCTGCGAAGACCGACTGAGATGTTACAGAAAATCGGGCCGAGTGTCAACTCCTTGCTGAAAAAGTGCGAGCTCCTGTAGGGCAGAACTAAGNCAACCACCAGCTGTCTTTTCTTGTCGCACGATTTTCAGAGATAATTTAAGAGCGATTATTCGGTTTCGCAACAGGTGGAACGACGTAACGAACGGCCCATAAATTCTCGTAGGGAAACGAAGAAAGCGTTTTTTCTTTGCTCCCGATGAGAGTTGGGACAACAGTGTTAACGCGTGCACGGCGCGGACAATGCGCAGGGAAAGCGATCTTGCTGTGCGCCCTCAATACTGGCAATAGATAAATCTGCGAAGACCGACTGAGATGTTACAGAAAATCGGGCCGAGTGTCAACTCCTTGCTGAAAAAGTGCGAGCTCCTGTAGGGCAGAACTAAGGCACCAGGAAAGTGAAAAGGGTTGCGTCTTTATTGTCCGACGACTGTTCATCGAATGTTCTATGAAAACAAACTTGTCCAAGGGCTATTGTCAGGCTCCAGAAAAACCTGTAGGAAATGACCAATGCCAAGTTTCTCTTTAGATACTTATAAACACCTTTAGTAGCTCCAAATGTTTTATGTTCTTTGTAATGTCAATTTTTTTTAATCGAGATCACAGGATTAAAACAGATGTTACTACTGATTTATAAAATATTTAGTTGTTTCATAAATTTCCTATGAAACTAAATTTTTTTATCCATCATATCTTTTGTCCAGTTAATCGCATTACGTATGTTCGAGCTTATAAATTGATTATTAAAGCCAGCTCAAAATTTGTGTGGTTGCATACATCCATATTCAGTTTTAGGTCAAACTGTTAATTATTTGCGAGATACTGACCCACTAAAGCCTATTTCATTATTTACAAGCGGTAACACGTTAGGTAATTTTGGTTTCTGAGCTTCACCGAACCGAGCACGTCGCCCTATTTAAGATATCTCTAATATTTAAACATAGTGAATAGAGAGAATTTGGGACTATCAAATTTCCCAGCACTTTAATTGTTTGTAAGAAACCTGAAATTCTTTATTTTCACGAGAAGCCTGTCGTCTTGGTGTTAACGTGATTTTAAGAAACCTAATCAGGTCTAACAATAATGAATAATATCGGAATTACAAACTATACGTGTTACTCGAGGGTAGTACCTGAAGAATATTTAAAGCAGGTTGAATGACGTATCGGAGGCACAGCCTTGAACATTCATGAATAATGAACAACTTTTTTGGAATGGTATTACATTTAAATTCCTCTCGGCCGCAAATACCTTCGCGTCTTGTACTCTATTCGCGAACAAGCACTTTGCACTTTGCTCGGTGCACGCATTATCAATCGACGTTTTTCGAAAGTCGTTGCCTAGAAGTCTTCAAAAAGCTTGAGCCTTGAGCAGATTGCGTTAAAGGAAGGAGATTCGCACCTGCGCTCTCGGGATTCTACCCTCCACCCCTGACTGAGCGTACGATCGTGATTTAGTGTGCGTAAACAACCGATTCCAGCCCCTGAGATACGCAACAAGTGCATTCAGACGCAGCAGGTAGATGTTGTCGCACCCCATTGTTGAAAGAGTATACACAACCCCCAGAAGTGCGACCTGACCCACTCGAACGGGGTGGTCTTGCGACGAATTCGTGCCAGGCACGCGCCGCCACGCTTACGAAAATTTGGGAAAATTGAATTTCCGTAACGGAACCTCTGTCGGAATTCCCGGCCGTACACAAAGGCGAAGGTTGAGATATGGTCGACTTTTACGAAGCCAATATTTTACCTTTCAAAGCGAGGAGTCGGAACTCGCAATATTTCTGCGTAACGTCGGTCTTTGGTTCGAAATGAAATATGGACTTTAACGGTGCAACGCTTATTTCCCTAATAATGCGTTTCTAACCGTTACTCTTAAGGGTCTAGGGTAGGCACGCGACTTTCCTGACACGCTGAAATTTTGACCATTCTGTGATTTATCGGTAACCAGACGAAAATGGTGCAAAATATGGGTTTACGAGAATTCGTTTTTCATGCTTGTGTAAGAACATTTTTCGGTTGTCAGGTACCTCTTCAGGAAAAGTCAAGCATAGCGCATTCTGGTCATTATTTCAATGAAAACAATCTGTTTTGAATCCAAAAAAATTGCTTAAAAATACAAGCATCGTAACTACGATTTTTCATCCATAATATAGCACTCGCATTATTAAATATCAGAAAATTTTGACTAAATAATGACTAGAATGCATCAGACTTGACTTTTTTCTTCCTGAAGAGTTACTTGAAAAAATTCTCATATAAGAACGAAAAGTGTATTCCCATAAACTCACATTTTTGGCTAATTTTGTGGATAACGTCGATAGCCTTCTCACGCTGCCATCGGAGTGATAAATAAATTCATATTTGTAGAGCAACTAATTAGAAGCAATTTGATACATGCCTTTTACCTCATGTATACTAAAGAATGATTCTTCGGAATTGGAAATCCGGAACTCATATCGATGAATATTAAAAACTAATAGTGACAAACTACACGTGTAGTTCGCCTGTAGAGGAAGAGCATGAGATGTTCGTATAATTAACTCGCGAAGCGATATCGCCGGAGTCCGTATACGAAAGTAAAAGTACCGAGGACTCTCTGTTCGCCGTGCGCTGCGTGCACACGTGTGGTACCGCGGTCTGGTCGCGTGTAATGCGAACGGTGGAAAGAGGACGCGACTCGCAACGCGTTTTTCCGACCTTTAAAATCGTGCAAACGCATTTCTAAAGTGGCACCGGCGATGTTTGCTGAATGAACGCTTTCACCGCCGCGCCAGCTTTCGAGGCATCGTGTACCGAGCGTGATGTAACCAGTTTCGTGGGTTACGCGTTTCTGCCATAACACAGACCCGTTTTTAATCAACGTCAACCTCTTCCATGACGATTACCTGACCGAACCAGTTGAAGTGGCAATTGACGGCCTTAGAATAAGAAGTGTAAGATCGATCGAGACGGACAATTGAAAAACAGCAGTCTTTTTACCCAAAATTCCCACGGAAATTAAAAGTATAGATAAGTATAGTATAAGATAGAGCGTCAATGTTTCCTGTTAAATTGGACAAAAACATGGGTTTACAGGAATAGTACTACTACACTACGTCAAACTCTTAAACTCATTAAGAAATAACAGTGAAACGACGCTCATTCAGACTTTTTGCTGCGCCGCACGTAATCTACGTTTCTCTACGCACTCGTGTTTGCAAACAAAATCATTCAGCTTTCGCTTTTTATTGTCTGTCTATCCTACTATTATGTTCTAAGTACATGTATATGATCACGCAAAATCATTGAACTAACTACGTATGTGAAAAATGAATAAAGTTGAATGAAATCGAGTTTTCTTCAAAATACATAAAAATTCCCAACATTAATAAATGTGACACTGTTGGGGATCTGTAAGATCTTCCGCAAACGTCTTCAGCTATTCTTTCTATATTCGACAGATGCTCAACGACCAAGTTCGGGTCTATATTGGCACGGTTGATTGGATATAACACTGGCTGCGCAAGTACCAGCAGCAGTTCGAAACGGGAACACTAATTGTCAACGCGGGTAAAGGGGACGGTCCGGAGGGCGCACGAGGGAGGTAAACAACAAAGAATAAACGAGAGAAAAAGGCGGAAAGAAGAAAGGGGGAACGTGAAAGAAACGAAATGGAACGTGTGATCGCGGATCGAGAAAATAGAGTGCAAGCTGCCCTTGATATGAAGAAGGAACAGTCCGTGAGCACGTCTCTATAACAAACCCGTGTGTAATCGCGTAACACTACAATGCGGCTAATTATCTGCATTAATGCTGCCGAGAGCTATGAATATTCACACTTGACATCTTTATCGGCGCGCAGCGGGAAATTGGAGTCGTCATAACGCGAACCTCCTTTTTGGCCCAACGCTCTCCGAATCAATACCGACCCGTGTCACGGTTAAGAAAATTAAAGCCTCTCCCTAGTGTAGATACACGTCTCCCCTAGTTCATACGTACACCGTCCCTCAAAAGTTTCAGGCATTCCTTACTTTTGCCAATAAATATAAATATATCGTAATCAAAAGTTTTAGTTTTAATTATAATTAATCGCAATATTAATACTAGCATATGGGACAACCGTTGAAGAATCAAAAACTTTGAGCCATTGAAATAATGCATATTTTTCAATATTTTTTCCGCCTCATGACTAGATCAATAGATTAATATGTATGAATTGGTGGATACAGATGCTAACAGTAAGACAGGTTATAAATTTACACTTCATAATTAACGTGATTTCGAATTGCTATTAATAACAGTCATGAAACTTAATTTTCTTGAAGAAATATTTTTTTATAGTATTCGCAACCAGATCATAATGTGTTATAATCATTTGAGCGACAGTACGGACGAAATGAAACCTGTGACGTATGTAAATGGAGAAACAGAAAGGAGAGAAAGGGCGAAACATTTTCGCGCTCGAATGAGACGACTGCTCTCGTGGCAGAACGACTTGTTTACCAAGTAATTAGATATTCCTGTCAGCTAAGAGCACTTTGACACGGATTCGCATGCTCCTAACGCTCTAAGAAAAAATATCTTGGCTGCTCAGTCGAAATACTACTTTTCCAACAATCTTTACTATCTTACATCATCACTGACCCACCACGATCATCAAAAAGTTTGAGACATCCAAATAATACATATTTTTCAATAACTTTTCGGCCAAGAAGTTTAATAGTTTTTCTAAAAAGTAAAAAAGAATAAAGGCAACAAGACAAAAATACAAAAAGTAGTACCAATAAATGTGCTGAACCAGCGATTAAAAGAATCAGTTGTACATTTCTTTTGCTCCTGTCTCTCTGTTCTCAAGCCTTTTCTCATAAATAGAAACAGAGTATCGTTTGCTAAGGGTCGACACGATGCGACATGCAACGAGTTCATAAAGAAACGCTCGAAGGCTGTCTGTTCTAAATCTGAGACGGACAGTAGTAGCGGACGCAGAGTACGACCACGTACGACTCGTTTGCATCCTCACTACTGCAAAATTCGTTGCAAAATGCCTGTTGCGTACGATAGCTATGAAATGGTGATTCAGAAATCGTACATATCGTGTACATACGTATTCTCTAGTGATGCGAGTTGTCATAAACGAAGATAAACATAATAGTGCAATTAAAACAATAGGTGATACGCGATACGATATCAGATATCTTTATCGAGCACATAGAACACTTGCCAAATAACTCAGTATTGTGTACTTGGTTCTAAACAAGCAACTGAATTCATTTACAATATTTGTATATTTAATATACGCACATTGTGAAATACTATATGTATATTGCTAGTAAAGAATATTCTTCACATGGTTGGATACTAAATATGAAACATTTCGATATCCACAGTGATGAATGACTATGAAAAATGCCTGTGTATTCTTTATTCATGATGAAACAGAACTAAAGTATCCTATAATTATATAACTGCGAATTGCGTTACAGCAGTACGTTTGGCATGAGAGCGCAAAGAAAATCACACGAATCGACGAAATATTTGTAAAATCCAAATATTCTTTCGCAAACATATAATACATATTTATTTTTTACCCATTATAGGGTATCCGATATTATTCGATTATGGCATTTTATATCTTATCCGATAGAGATTATAACTTTCAAGCTACTTTGCATGCCCCTGCCTTTTTAGCACTTATTAAATGTCCAATGTTTCATTGCTGGTAAAAATGTTTCTCGGAATTTTTAGCGTTCCCATACGGAATGCCGTTTTATGTGTTTACTATATGCAGAGCGAAAAACTGAAACTGTGACTACGGTCTGCTTGGATATCTTTACGAATAACTGTTACAATATTAAATACACGTTAACAGGCTTGGCAGGAGTAACGAGCGATATACGTGTATACGTGTGTAGTTATTAAACGGGTATCAATGAATGAGACTCGTTTTGCTCTTATATGCGCTCTATTAGCAGACAGTCGCAAATAAAACCAAGTCGTTAATGTTTCCATTACAACTATTCGTAGCACAATTGTTGCCGATGCCTAACATATAAAACGTGGAGATTATCCGTATGTTAAGTGCATGTCGTGACAACGAGGAAGAATGGGATCGTATGCAAGTACATACTTTTGTACCTGTAACTTCGGAAGTGGTCCGAGTCGGACGAGCGAATGTGCAAAGAGAGAATAAGAGCTAGCGCGACAGAGAGAGAGAGAGAGAGAGAGAGAGAGCCGATGAGTGCGAGAGAGTGAGGGGACGAGAGAGAAAGAGAGAGAAGATTAGGCAACGTGCGCAGCATGACGAAGAGAAGGATGGTAGAAAGGATGAAAGACAGCATGCTCGAAACGAGTCGGAGACAAGTTAAAAGTGAAAGCTAGAAAGAGAAACGATGAAGAGCGAGAGTGAGGTACGAGACGACAAAAGAAGGATGCTTCGGCAAATGGCTATGACATCAAAAGCAACAAAGAACTTGAAAGCATTGAAATGAGAGGTTGAGGTTACCTGATGCATCGCTGGTTGGAAGATCGGTAACCAAGTTGACCCGTGGCCGCGCATGTGATTGCTGCTGCTGCTGCTGCTGTTGTTGTGCCTGTTGCTGCTGCTGCTGTTGTTGCTGCTGTTGTTGTTGACGATGTTGTTGCTGTTGTTGTTGTTCCTGTTGTTGGTGTTGAACCTGTTGCACCTGATGAATAGTTTGCGGTTGAGACCCTGTCACGGGTAGATTAGCGGCAGTGTTGTTTTCGGTCAGGATAGTTGGTACCGAGGAAGAAGAGGAGGACGACGATGATTCCGTAAGGGCCGTCGTGGTGGTGTTCTCGAGGGCCGCGTGGCCCCCACCGTCCCCTGCCCCCATAGCCATTCGGCCCTCGTGCATTCCAGCAGACAGACAGACGGGGGTCCCTCCTCCTGCACGTCTTTCCTGAGCACACGCACTTCTCTCTCGAAATACCTACACTCCCTTATGCGTCGCTCGCTCTCTTTCTCACCCCCGTCTATCTATCTGTCTTCGTTCCTTTTTCTGTCTGACAGACAGGAGCGCGCGATCGTTTCGTTCTTTCCTCTTCTCGTTGCCTCTCTCTCTCTCTCTCTCTCTTTCCTTCGCTGGTATCCCCGTATACGTCTGCGTCTGCTCTTCTCTCTCTCTCTCTCCTCTCTGTCTCTGTCCTTTTCTTTCTCCTCCTAGTGTGCGCACGCTCTCGCTGTCCTCCTCTCTTTTTACTACTACGCTCCCCGCGCCGGCCAGCGCTGCCCGAGCGTACCGAAACTACACACCGTCTCTTTCAACCGAACATCGGTATATCACACAACAGCGACATCACACACGGTCGCGAAAAAATGAGCCCCGCATGGATTATTAACCTCCTGTCCGGCGGCTCGAAAAAAATCGAACGTTAGACAAATGTAGGTCTGTAGGCCACTTCACTTACACTTTGCATCGGGACGGGCACTCCCTTAGTCAAGCGAGCGTCCGGCGCACAGTTGCGTTCTGACAGCACGAGTTCCAGGGATGTGCACTTGGCGCCGGTACCCAACACTGACCTGATCTACTGGTACCGCACGCCGAAATCGCGGTGTTCTTATTGTCAACCTCGAGATAATTGCTGCCATCGCTGTACGACATCTGTCACGCGCGCCTTCCAGCCAGAGTCTTTTTTCCAGTCCCAACGTGAAGTGAAATTATATCGATCCGACGTTAAACGATACTAGTTGAAAACGGAGGCATGAGAACGTACGCACTACATTTGTTGACTCGAACCGCGAACTTTTGTATTGCACTTCTTCTTTATTTCATAACTCAGTGCAAGTTATGATTCACCATTTCGATAAAAAAGTCTCGCCATTTTCCGGGATTACTAGTGATTAAATTGATAAAGTTCTGACGTGTTAATTCAATTGACTGTTTTTAAAATCACTTGTTTTAAAATGTCCAGTGTTATAAGCGTCTTTTATCTTCAGCATAAACTTGCACGAACGAACTGTCGGTCATTTATTTAGCACCCGGTTCTATGGTTAGTAGGCACAGCGGTGAATAACGAAAGGGAAACTGTGAACTATACCGATCTCTCGTAAATGTCACATAATCTAGAAAGAACTCGGTCAAATACAGCTTTACGTTCGACGTACGAAGTTCGGAACACGGAAATAGTCTCGTAGTTATTCTGGTTTAATTGTATCACGTCGAATGGCAACAAAAGGGAAAGTAATTCGAGAGGAGGAATGCATCGAACGTGCTTTTATGTGGGTACTAGTATTTACTAGTCACGGCACTGTCTTCCAATAATGTATCACGGAAAGACGTAATTTCCGAAACATTTCCCTGTCCTCCCGTGTTTGCGAGCATCCAGATTCTGCAAATTGAGAAGCTGTCATACGCGTTTTTCGTGTTACGAATGTTGTCAATTTACCACCGCCTTAAATACGACTATATCGCCTAAGTAGGTCAGGTGTCACAATATCTGGACGCCTTATTATGGGGCGCTTTTACACCAATTGTTGCATAACCCGCCACGCACGACTTCACCAAATATAACCGTGTAAAAACTATGACCTGACGGACATAATGCGATGTAATCCCTTTTCATTGTACAATACACTTGACTAACGCTTTCGGACAAGGTTCGCAGCGTCATCTAACATCAGAAGGCGCGCAGTATGAAACGCTAAATTACGTCAAATAGTGAGGCGAACCTTACAAAATTAACAAATAGAAAAATTTTTATATTTAACGATACATCATTTTCCAACAAACGTACAAAGATTATAAAAATATGTATGTGGTACAATTTGAACGATCGTAAATGTATATACAAAATAGCATTAAGTAAAAACACAAGAAGCAACTTCTTGTTAACTGTATAGATTAATTAATTTATGGAGATATTTAACGGTATATAGTTTAGCGACGTAGGATTAAGTTAGAATTGATTTGATAATCCTTTAGCAAGTAAAGGAATAAAATCTCATATCTCCCTTTCGCTGATAAAATTATGCAGTCTTTTGTTTGGCTTCGTTGATCATATGACGAGAGATTATAATTCTCTGTATTTGCGCGGTACCTTCGTAAATTTGATAAATTTTCGCATCTCGCATCAGTTTCTCTACTGGATATTCACTATTAAATCCAGCACCTCCAAATATCTGTAAAGTGTTTCGAATATAAAAGAATTACGATCTCACATTTTAAATTAATCGAATTCACGTTTACGTACTTGAACAGCATCAGATGCGCATTTGTTAGCGATGTCGCCACCATAACATTTGGCGATACTTGCGAGCATTGTAGCTGTTGGAAGACCACGATCAACAGCCCATGCTGACCTCATCCAAGCAAGTCTGGCTGTCTCGATGCCGATGCACATGTCTGCGAGCATAAATGCTACCGCTTGGTGTTCTACTATAGGTTTATTAAAAGCTTTACGTTCGGTCGCGTACTTCATAGCCTCATCTAACGCTCTTTGCGCTAAGCCAACAGACGAGGCTGCCACCTATAAGAAGGACGAATCGTAATGAATCAGGCGCTTTCTAATTAGAATACAATTATTTTCCAATACTTGTGGCGCAGTACCATAGGTCTCGTCTTATCGAAAGTAGCCATAGCAATCTTGAAGCCTTCACCTTCTTTGCCCAGAACGTTTTCTTCTGGAACACGAACATCTTCAAATGTTATCATACGCGTATCCGAAGCTCTCTGACCCATATTCATTTCCTTTTGAACAAAAAAAAAACATTTAATTTGCTTTAGGAAATAAAGAAATTTAACATTAAATGTTACTGTTTTAATACAAAGAACATTTACTTTACGACCGGGGGTTACACCTGCAGTCTCGCGTTCTACAATGAAAGCTGTAAAAGCTTTACTAGCTGGAGCTTTTGGATCGGGATTAGATCTTGCTAGTAGGAAATACCTGCACATATATAATGAATGTCAAATATATATAAAAATAATTAATAATAGACTTGTCATACCAGTTAGCAACTCCTCCATTTGTTATCCACATTTTCGTTCCATTAATGATCCATTCATTTCCTTTCTTTTCAGCTTTCATTTTAATGCCTGCTACATCTGACCCAGCACCAGGTTCAGTGACACAATATGCCTGATACATTAATAAATAAAATAATTTTTGAATTGTAAAATTACGCATATATTGCGATGACCAATCGTGAACTTGATTAACATACAGCAACAAGTGGTTCCTCCAGGAGCCGCCCAAGGTACTTCTTGTGCTGTTCTTTTGTTCCAAATTTGATTACAGGCGCTTGCTGCAAAGAACAGGAAATGTAGAATGGAAAATAGTTTCATAGATGTAATATAAAATTGAACTTACACCTAATCCTGTTCCTTCTACTGCAGTTGCTATTCCTGTACAACCATACGCAAATTCTTCTCCTACTAAACAGCCATCAAAGGTACCAATTTCCATTCCTCCTGTAACAATAAGTTTATATGTTTGTTACATCTGTTTTTCCAAAAGAACTGTTTTCTCTTAAACGAGGTTTACCAATATTTTGAGGAATATGTTTATTTAACAGGCCCAAGCTCCACGCCTTTTTGATGATGTCCCATGGATATTCTCCAGTTTTATCATGTTTGGCAGCTACTGGGATAATCTCTTCTTTCGTAAATTTACGTGCTAACTCCTGCATTTCCTTCTGAGTCTCGTTCAGTTCTAAAGCAAATGTTGGACAATAAAGTAATATGAATTCTCTTACTCTTAAAAATATGACTGTAATACTATTTATTGTACTAACCAAAGTTGAATCCATTAGCAAATTCTGGTTTTGATGAAAATGCTCGTGTCGACTTATATGACACACTTTTCATTATCTATGAAACATATGTTGCTATGTAAAATTTCAAGTTTAGCGTATTAAATTAAAACTAACTGCACTAATAATTACCATTGCATTACCAATGCATATTAATGTCACTTACAGTATTACGCATTTTAAATCTCACTTTGCATACTTTGTAATAAATTACTTACCGAACGCAAAAACATTTTGATGCTTTCTTGTTTCTTCTACTAGTTTAAAATACGTGTTATAATTATGAACTGAGAACTTTATTAAACACTGTTTAAATACAAATTATATTGCTAAGTCACGTATGATACACTCTATATGATTCGCGATCTTCAAAGATATAAATTTTGTATTTGCGTAAAGTTATCGCAGCTACTTGACAGCGATTGCTCACCAAATACGGCAAATACACGAAATGATTATTAAACGCTGTTTAAAGTTCATTTACAACGACAATTTTACAGGTCAAAGTACACCACAGTTATACTGATGCAGCACAAATGATTGCTGATTACTATTTACAAAACATCTTGCTAAATCGTTTATATATATGTATGATTAAATATATTTTAGTATTTATACGTATGTATACAGAAATGGAACTGTGGAATACTACACAAACAAGATATATTAGTATAACATATACGTGTGCTTCCTGTCAAACATTATTTCTTTTTATTTGTTTATAATGTAGATAAAAAATTCGTATATACGTACTATACTACTGTACGTAATAATACACAAATAAGAAGCGCAAAAGTTTTAATTTTACCTCGTAATACCTGTTTGCGAATTTTATTATTATATCTTAATACCGGTGTAAATGAAAACATGATATACCTACGTGTTTAACAATAAGTATTCGGTGAGCAGTAGGCTCAACGAGATAATATATTGCACATAGTCATTTGAATTGTAATACAGAAAAATGGATAAATCGGCTAGTCCCTTTATTCTCAATGGACAGCTGTCTTTGACGATCGGAGTTACTCATTCTCTCACGTGAAACATACAACATGAAATTAAATTAATACACGCGGGAGATCGATATAGATCCTAGACATGTCAACTTCATTTTTTTATTCATATAAAAATTGGTATTGACAAACGATTGGCGAAACTCTGTCAGTATGAAGATAGAGATTCACCCTTTGACAAATAATCCTACAGCAGCATGGCGTGAATTGGCAAAGGAGCAAAAAGTTATTACGATAAATACCAAGTCTCCAACAACCGAGGCACCAAATGATAAGGTAAAACATTTACGTTCACTATTTTTTAATCGTAAAATATTTTTTTAATCTAACCTTAAATCAAGATTACAAAAATTTATATAATGCACTGTTGAAAAGAGAAAATGTACAGTTTATAAAATTTATTCGCATTTCAGCTTCGTGTTGTTTGCATGAGTGACACTCATTCACTAACTCCATTCATAAAATTTGACATACCTATGGGAGATGTCTTCATACATGCTGGAGATTTTACAAAGTGCGGTAGTTTGCAAGAAGTTGTAGAGTTTAACAACTGGATTGGCAAGTATAAGATTAAAAAAATTACCCTTTCCTTTCTGTTTATGCTAATAATTATACTATTACAGGTAATTTACCACATAAAAGTAAAATTGTAATAGCAGGCAATCATGAGCTTAGCTTTGATCCCACATTTACTCATCCCTTTTCAATGCAAACCAGTGGGGATCGTCACAAGCACACAGGAACCAGCATCCTTGACAATATACCTACTTTGGGAATGTCCAAGGATACTCTTGCCGAGGCAATACAAACTGCTAATGTCAAGGATTACTTAACAAATTGCACTTACTTAGAAGATTCAGAAGTAGTAATACATGGAATAAAGATATATGGTACCCCATGGTAAATAATTATATTAAATGCTTTGTGCACGAAATTTTTGAGAAACTATCATCTTTTTATATGCTTTAGGCAACCAGAGTTTTGTAAATGGGCTTTTAATGTGCCTCGTGGAGAAGCGTGTCTTTCAAAGTGGGAAAGGATACCATCTGATACAGATATTCTTGTCACCCACACACCACCCGTAGGTCATGGAGATCTGTGCTGTAGCGGCGTAAGAGCTGGATGTGTCGAATTACTTTCTACGGTCCAAAATCGAGTAAAGCCAAAGTATCACGTTTTCGGTCATATACATGAAGGTATGTCATTTGGAAATATCTTTTCTTCTCGTAACTTACATACCTCCCACGTTACAGGCTACGGCATCTCCTCTGACGGGAAAATAATATACATAAATGCATCAACGTGTGATTTAAATTATTTACCGAGTAATCCACCAGTAGTCTTTGATATAACATTGCCAGCAGGTCATTCCAAGTCATAAAGATCTGGAATAAAACATCTTCCCCAAACCTCTCGCCCAAAAGGGAATGCATAAATATACAGGGAGTAGTTAATTTATTTATCTATGTATTTCTATGAATTTCTCTACAAATTATGTGTTCATTCGTATTAGACACGATCTTATTTGATAGAATTAAAATTACAGGGAACACACGTAAAAACTGATAATTTTACGGTATTTGCTTTAGGATATTAAAAAAGCGTCGAAATTAAATTTTCCCTCTTTTTACAAATGTAAAAATACAATTTGAATATGCTTATTTATATATAAGACGGCGTGTAAATAGTATTGTTTTGTACTTGGATACAAAATTTTAGTTTATACTATCATTTTAGGAAACCGACGCAAAAAACCGTCTATATTCAAATTATAAGATCTTTTTATGCATTGTATACTTTTTAGTACAAATTTGCATAATTTTATGTTCACGATATTTTCGTACATGCTACAAATTAAACCGTAAGTTAAGTTAACACGTTTATTATGTTGACGTGCATATGAGATTTCTACCTATACTGTTCCATCGAAATGTGTCGCATTGTAGCCATGGAATATGTACGTTTCAGTATTATCTTAATGACGTATTATTTTCTTAACGTATTAGGATAATTTCTTTACAGTCTGATACCTTTAATTGTACAGTAACGAATGTTACCTAACAATTTTCGTGGCATATAAACAGTTCGAATATTATGATGCAGCATTTAGGTCGTAAATTAATTACGTAAAAGTTGACGGAAATGAAAGTCGAATTATTGAGAAAATAAAAGTATTCGACGATAATTGCTTTAATTATACATACATAAATTGTAGTGGTACAAACCTTTATAGGTAGCACAATAAATCGTATTTAAATGAATTATAGAGTGATTATGCGTAAAAATTTTTCCATCGTATTCGTAATAAAAACTTAAAATTATATTTTTATATAATCCAATTTATATTCAACCTTTAACTACATGAACATTTATAATTCAAAATATATAATCAAATTTTATATATATCCAATTCATTATATCCAATTCATTAATAGCTGGCACTTCTGAGTGAATTAAGAAAAATTTGCATGTAAACGACATTGTACTTATATTGACTTATAATTTCGTAATATATTGGTCCAAAGCTATGTGTAGACACTTTCCTTTTAAATGGGAGCACGACCATTTCCGGCAAGAGAATTACATTTGTATAAATAGTGAATCGTCGTTTAAAAAGTTGTGGTAGTAAAAGATAGTCAATAAAGATTCAATGCCTTTCCGACATTAGTCTTCCTATTGTATACAATGTAAGAAACAGATGTATCGGAACATGATTATTACTTATCAGATCATATCAGACTTGTAAAAAACTAGTTTCGACGCTTCGTCTCATCAATTGGAAAATTGTACACACACATATTGCAACATTTTTTTACATTTGCTTGTAAAAAATGAAATATGCCTTTACGGCGCAATTATATTGCATGAATATCTACTTGAGCCCGTTGCATTGATTTCTTCAGATCATATGGCAATCAAAGATCATACGATTCAAATTAACTAACAGAGGAGTCACGTATTCTAAATGGGACAATGATATTATTCTGCGCGTTAAGTAACGGCTTAGCAAAAATTTAGGTAGTTTTATCCCGCGAAGCTTCTCGTCTATATATATATATCTATATATCTATGTTACTTATCAACTTGGATTTCTTTTGAAATGGGTAGCACGATAGTTGTATGTTATCCATTTAGGGTGTCACTACCTACACGCGTCTATCGGAGAAAAACGTCAGTTTTGAAATTAAAAATGGGACATTATTGCTTATCCCAAGATTGCTCTCGTGTGGGCAAAATCAGTTAGTTAAACTAAACTAAGAGTAACGGTAAACGGATGTAAAAAGATTACACTCTTCTTACACGGCTTTAAAAGAGTACATTATCAGGAAGATTTGCGTCTAATACGGTACATTTGAAAACAGGTACGATACAGATTCACCATTGTGAGTCCTTCTTACAGCTTCGGCAAACATCATTGATACATCGATACACTGAAAGATGAGAAACAAAGAAATCGTTATAATTTAAATAATTTCTCCGAGATTACTTCTTTTCTCCTCAAATTTATGCTGATATTACAGACGACTCGACAGAGAGGTCATCGGACGTCAAATAAAGATAACGTACGACGCAATATTTGGGTCATTTAAAAAATCGTATTTATATTAATATCACACAATTTCTTTACCTGTATCTTTGGACAGTCTTTCATGTGACCATCTTGAGGAATTGTATTTGTTACTACCACAGCTTCGAAGCATGCATTGTTAATCCTGCTAATGGCCGGACCGCTGAAAATACCATGTGTTAAAATTGCATATACTTTTGTCGCTCCAGCTTCCAGTAATTTCTCTGCGGCGTGACAAATAGTGCCACAAGTGTCAGCCATGTCGTCCACTAGGATGGCAACTCTATCTTTTACATCTCCTACTAATACCATACTGGCAACTTCGTTAGCCTTTTTCCTTTCTTTGTGTATAAGAGCGAACTCAACGTTCAATCGATCAGCGATAGACGTTACCCTGAATAAGATCGTTCCAGTGAGATATGTATACATTGTTAAATAATAAATATTAACTCTATCTCGATTGGTCTTGCTTTTCAAGTTACCTCTTGGCACCGCCAGCGTCTGGAGAAACAATAATACTGTTTCGCCATTCAACAATGTTTTCTTTAATCCATTTTAAGACCNGTTATCCATTTAGGGTGTCACTACCTACACGCGTCTATCGGAGAAAAACGTCAGTTTTGAAATTAAAAATGGGACATTATTGCTTATCCCAAGATTGCTCTCGTGTGGGCAAAATCAGTTAGTTAAACTAAACTAAGAGTAACGGTAAACGGATGTAAAAAGATTACACTCTTCTTACACGGCTTTAAAAGAGTACATTATCAGGAAGATTTGCGTCTAATACGGTACATTTGAAAACAGGTACGATACAGATTCACCATTGTGAGTCCTTCTTACAGCTTCGGCAAACATCATTGATACATCGATACACTGAAAGATGAGAAACAAAGAAATCGTTATAATTTAAATAATTTCTCCGAGATTACTTCTTTTCTCCTCAAATTTATGCTGATATTACAGACGACTCGACAGAGAAGTCATCGGACGTCAAATAAAGATAACGTACGACGCAATATTTGGGTCATTTAAAAAATCGTATTTATATTAATATCACACAATTTCTTTACCTGTATCTTTGGACAGTCTTTCATGTGACCATCTTGAGGAATTGTATTTGTTACTACCACAGCTTCGAAGCATGCATTGTTAATCCTGCTAATGGCCGGACCGCTGAAAATACCATGTGTTAAAATTGCATATACTTTTGTCGCTCCAGCTTCCAGTAATTTCTCTGCGGCGTGACAAATAGTGCCACAAGTGTCAGCCATGTCGTCCACTAGGATGGCAACTCTATCTTTTACATCTCCTACTAATACCATACTGGCAACTTCGTTAGCCTTTTTCCTTTCTTTGTGTATAAGAGCGAACTCAACGTTCAATCGATCAGCGATAGACGTTACCCTGAATAAGATCGTTCCAGTGAGATATGTATACATTGTTAAATAATAAATATTAACTCTATCTCGATTGGTCTTGCTTTTCAAGTTACCTCTTGGCACCGCCAGCGTCTGGAGAAACAATAATACTGTTTCGCCATTCAACAATGTTTTCTTTAATCCATTTTAAGACCGCAGGCTCGGCGAACAGATTGTCAACTGGAATGTCAAAAAATCCTTGAATTTGACTAGCATGCAAATCCATAGTGATAATGTGATCGGCTCCTGCTACGGACAGCATATTCGCTACTAATTTCGCTGAAATCGGGGCACGGCTCTGTAAAAAAAAATAATTGCCAAAATTAATTCTACTAAATGATACGAGTCTCGCGCGAGTCCATTTGCAACTGGAAATACCCTGTAATTTGAAAAAAATAGCCATTAAAGTTTGTATAACATTTCGAAAGGGTACACAAGATACACGAGTGAGGGAATACACAATTAAAAATATGTTTTCTTCTATACGAAAAACATACATCATGTGTAGAAGGAGCAAAACGTTTGAATTTTTAGAGGGGACAAAATATGAATACAATGGCTATGTATTGAAAATCCAGTAAAAATATTTCGTATGTATACACATACAGATAGAAAGGAAAGAGAAAACAGTATGTTGCAAATGCACCCCGGTTAGACTCAACAAAAAGAAATGTAAGTAAAGCAAAATACAAACTTGTATGTATTAGATTACAGAACACAGTGCATTATAATGTATTCGGATAATAATATTCGAAAACGTAGAATAAAACATATTTTGAAAGTTTGAAACCATAATAAAGACGTGTGAAAAATGTCCCGATTTAGTAGATATGACGATGGAAATTTATTGGATGAATGCATTGTGCTCGGAAATTAATGATAATCGTGTAATCTTAATAAGCTTATCTCTAATATACATAAACTTCCCAATAGCTAAGTTATCATTTTAACAGTAAATTTTATTTGCAGATTTTATTAGCAGCAGACTTTATGACAAAGATAGCACAATCACAGATTTCTCAATGCGCTACGTTGTTATTTGAGTATGCATTCATTGATTAGTACGTGGACACAAATATTTTTAGCGATAAGTGTAATTAGTACCCATTTAACATACAAATGTATACCCCATTATACGTATGTAGATTATTAAAAATGTACGTAGAATGCTATTATATTAATATTTTGCCCTCTCATTCAGGTCTCGATATGCTCTGATCAAATAGTTCATTCATTCATTCATTCACGGGGGAACCATTGTGCTGTACAGCAACAATTATAAGTATTTGTTAGTCCTACAAAGAAAATTTTGTAAGAAACTAAGAATAATATTATACAAGTCGAATTTTTCATCGAGTTATAGTTACAAACACTCGACAATCTTATTATTTCATATACTCACTGTAGAGAGGTCGGGCAGAAAATCCTGAAAATACCCAACTATTCAGAAATTTAGATACACGTGTTTTAATTTTATGACAATAATTCTGATAATAATTCTATTTTTATTAATATGATTACTTTAAGATCTATTTGATAAAGTTTTTAAATCCTTAGTAAATAATTATATATATTCTCATTCATTATCTTTTTAATAAAATTTGTTAATAAAATTGTCTGGGATTGTTTAACATCAAAAAATGTTTTAAGTCAACTTATTATGGTAGAAATTTATCAAAAGTATACATTTCAACTGAAACGCGTTTAATAGGTAAATATTACAGAAAGAACGCACGAAAGGCCCCCCTCGATGAATTATATTAGTTTTGCAATATTCACGTGGGTTATCTTGCTCCCGATAACCTTAGATAATTGCTAGACGCAATGTACCAGCTATAACGTACGCATTTATTGTTTATTGTTTTGTTAACTTGTTGCAAGATTAGGCGATGTTTCCATACTGTTCCCGACCCATTTAACAAAATTATAAAGTGCTGCATCAAGACCACGTATGTGTTTCAATTAAAACAAATGTTGAAACATCAGTTCATGCAAATTAATATTAAATTTAACTTAAAATAGAAATGTATTTTTCCCGAAAATATGTCCCAAAAAATGGATAAAATGAACAGTCGATTACTTTTAACTTTGAGCTTTTATATGCCATATTATATTATGCATTTAGACATCGATACTAACGTGTGTTAAATATATGAAGAATCCAGAGAAAAAATGAGACAATAAATAATGGAATTCTACAATATGTACCACTTGATATAACCCAATGATGTAAGCCAAAAGTTATAAGCACATTTCGTGTGATGAAATTTATGTGTCTCGCAATTTAATAATGATATTACACCAGTGGTCTCTTGCAAAGCTATTAAACAATAAATAGAGGGGAAAAAAAGACCGCTACAAGTTACCCTGAATTTCCACTCGTTTGACTTCATGACAATACGATTCTTAGATTTTGAGTTGTCGTGTCCGTCACCACCCTGTGAATATATCATATAGAAAAAAAATTAACTTTTCCTTTAACAATTTATATTTTCCCTACGAGATTCCATCGTGAGAATATGAAATCTTACATATTATTACCTATGTACAAAAGTTATTTGACAGCAGTATTATATTGCATCATTTGCTTCCTACATGAATATATGTTTCATTTTTTACACGTAAAATTATTATAATTGTATTAATTAAACAGCATATTTATACTTAGAGTACTACGTAGATTAAAACTTTATATTTGTAAGTTTGTTACAAACATATTTATAATTTCCCTTTATAGATGGTTGTTCTACTTTTTATTAATGACACAAATAAGCTCTCATACCTCATAAAGTGTAAAAGATGAGTTGAGTAAATATAAAGATGAATCGAGATTATATAAATGTGAAAATAAGTTACACAGATAGTCAACAGACACTGATAGAGAGACCAGATAGTCAAGAGACAAACAACAAATACTATAACACAATACAGATAAAATTCGTCATTCTGTTTGACACAAGTGAGAAACTGAAAGGCACGAATGTTCCTCTACATATTTGTGATGGATATCAATAGGCATGTATATCTCACAAAACGTAAGTGATAGCGATACAACTACAGACGACTGTATGACTTCATCCTCATTACTTTCTTAAATATATTTTACGAAATTTCCCTGATAAGTTATGGAAATAATAGACCGTATATATTATCTTATCAATGTATCCTACCTTATCCTTCTTATCTTGTCTGGCATATGGGAAGCAAGGAATTACAGCTGTCACTCGAGATGCAGATGCAATTTTACATGCATTGATCATAATCAATAGTTCCATCAAATTGTCATTTACTTCTCCACTTCCACTTTGTACAATATAAACATCTTCTCCACGTACAGACTCTCCTATTTCCACACTAATAACAGCATAAAGGAAACAAACATTTATTATATATTTAATAAGTGGGATTACGCATAAGGTGTTATGTATATAAGTATTAAAGTAGAGTTGCAAACATTAATATATATATGAACATATATATGTGTATATATAAATTGATACTGATACATATATTATTTATTTTCATTTTTATACGTGGCGTTTATGATACCTAAGGTTATTTTGATCTGAATATTGCATATCCTAAGATAAGAGTAAAAATCAAATATAAAGAATATACAAAACAACAGTAACGAAATCTTTATCACTTTCAATATAAATTAACATGTTCCAAGAAAACATATATCTATCTCCAAGATACATTCGTATTAGAATTCATTAGAATATGCAATAATGAGTGTACATACTAGTTGACCTTCGAGTTGAACGTCGCGGTTTGGAAATGCACGGGGTAAACCGGCCTTGCGCGGCAGGGTTGTTTGTACACGGGTAGGGTTAAAAATTGATGGAAATAGGGAACGAATAATACGAGGATATCGAAGTCGTGTTGCGTTAAGGGGAGAGATTCAACGGAGAGGAGAAATTTTTAAGTGAGGTTTGGCGTGACATGTGGTCGGAAGCGAGGTTCAGCGAAATGATAATAACGTGGTTATAGCGGTAGAATTGCGACCATTACCATGTCTCCAAGTTGCTAAATTTCTTCGTGACAACCTTCCCGATATCAATACCGAGTCTGTCGACGATACGTTGAGCTAAATCCGGATGCGACGTGCCACTGAACACTTTTATGTTTGGCATTCTGCTCTGCAAAATCCTCGCGCGAGAGTTTTCCAAGTTTGCGCGTAACAAACTCTTAGCACGCACTGGCTGGGACACGGGCATCACTAAAACAGAAACCGCAAAGGGACTATCCAATCAGCGAATGGTCTGAAACCCGGATGTGACGTATATTGTTACGCTCCGCCCATTGATCGGCCGACGTAACCGCGTAGGTAAATGCGCGTTTCTTATCAAACATTTTTATTATCTCGATGAAGCGACTGTAAAAGTCAAGTCTATTTAGACACGCGGTAAAAACAAAGATATTTTTTAAAAATATTATTCAACGTCATTCATTCTAATTATGATAATCTGACCGTCTTGTAACGATTGTCGATATAGCTACAACTTCGTAACGCAATATCACTGTAAATTACGTCTTAAAGCGAATTATAAAATTTAGACGGCACTTCTTACTTATTTCCCCGTTAGTCGTGGTTTAGAATAGATTAACGACAAGCTTCTTCCACTATGAGATTTGAATTCGTGACATTTTTAATGTATAACCTTATCCGAGAGAACGAATTTGATAATGTTATTACGGATCATTTCTTCGACACATGTTCTCGCATAAATTTGAAACATTTCTGTACGTAGGTATATCAAGAGTACACTAATAATGCGTGGACGATTGAACGGTTCTCGAGCTTTAGTCCTCACTATTTGCAAATTGGCGCCATGACGAGCAACGACGTGAACGTAGACGAAATTCAAAAGAGTGAAACACGCGAGCGGGTGACAGTCAACTTTTCTCATCAATGTGGCGCCGGCGGTGATCGAATGATAAATTGGATGTATCCGTGAGCGGAGATTTTAGTATAGAACACGGGTTAGAAACGACCGTTTCTCTAACTAGAAAAAGAAAGAATAAACTTGGGTTTTATCACCTAAAAGGTTTGCACACGTCGATGCCTTTCAGCGAACTTTATTAATTTATTTGAACGACGATGACAGTGTGCTGACTGTCCCACACCGTTTCGGAAGATATGGCGAACATCGCGGCATTGAGAATCCAACGCGAATTCAAAGAGGTTATAAGAAGTGAAGAGGTGAGCGAACAACAGTTTCGTATCATTCGAAAAAGTACGATTCGTCCTTTACGCGATGGGAATATTCGAATTGCTCAACGACCGTCGTACGAAGAAATTTCGTGTGTGTCGTGACAAAATGTGCCGCGATTCATTGGCTGATAAAATCACCGCGAACAAAGCATAGGCACCTGTTGTGTGGTATTCTCGACTGTCATTAATTCCTTAGCTCGTCATTTAAACGCTTTCGTCACCTTGCGACGAGAGTAATCGAGAGTAAAGTTTGACTCAAGGAGAAATGTAATTACGAACAATTTTCCACGTCCCTCGGTGGATTAAAATGCAGCGCTGATTATCCAAAATAATGCGTTCTCGTTTTCGGTATAAACGTAAAATTACTCAATGACACACATCTTTTTTCTCATAAAATATATGTTTAAGTAGTACATACCACATGGCTTCCAATTGTGCGAGCACTGACACGCTGGTTTGTTCTTGCGTTGTCCTACAAGATCCATCTTATATGCACAAAAACATCTGCTTTCGTCTATCGTTTCCACATCTTTATACCGAGGTATTGCGCCAGAGTCTCTTAATCTTTGTTGTGAAGATGCTATAAATTATCACTGTATCATTGCATTATTTTAATATCGGATGGTAATGTCAATGGGTCATTGTATTTTGTATACATTTGATACGCGTCACTGTAATACATTTCATACAACACTACTATCCAAGAAAAGCATTGTGTTTTACAATTTATTTGACAATTTTCTATCTGCCGATAAGAAATGTCAACGAACAATAGACATTTGCAACTTGATTACACTGCCATGTTATTAAACTTTACGTACTTTATTATTCATTTGTTTGTAAGATGTAAAAAATGTAAGATTAATTTTGTTTCATGCAAATTGTAGCAACATTCACTCGTGTAAGTATGCGTATTTTTTTAACTATTATATTGTTACAAAAAACGATGTAAACTAGTTACAAAAATGTTTATTCAGCTTAAATAATGCATCTGTATTTCTGTTGTAGGTCGCGAAATGTGCGATTAAAGTTGAACTGGTGAACGATAATTTTACTGAATTAAAAGGTGAAATTGCTGGCCCACCAGATACACCTTATGAAGGAGGTAATTTTGTACTCGAGATCAAAGTGCCCGAGACGTATCCCTTCAACCCTCCTAAAGTAAGCACTTTGTAAGTCAATATAATTAATATACATTACTGTGATAGAGTATCATTTCTGTGTTACCTGAGGTTGAGAAAAATCAGTATAACCTACATCATGACAAAGCACTTATAAGTCCTCAGCCTTGAATTTATAATTTATTAAATTTGAAATTTTCCTTATATACTTGATACTTTAATGTTACTATTATAAAATGTTGAAATAATGATACAAATGCATCATTAACAGAAAAACCTCAATGATATATCCTAAAATATTATATATGTTGGAGATGAATATCTAACGTTTGTATTTCTCATAATCAACTAATTATATTATATTTTTGTATTATAGGTACGATTTATAACAAAAATATGGCACCCTAATATATCGTCGGTAACAGGTGCTATTTGTTTAGATATATTAAAAGACCAATGGTATGTAGCCGTGTCGCCTAAGGTAAAATGAAAATTATACATAGATTTATAAAAATGTTATATTTTCAAATATGTTTTGTTTAAGGGCTGCTGCTATGACCTTGCGCACGGTATTGTTGTCGTTACAAGCTTTACTATCGGCAGCAGAACCAGATGATCCGCAAGACGCGGTAGTGGCTAGGCAATATAAAGAGCATCCAGAAATGTTTCGTCAAACTGCTAAACATTGGACATATGTATACGCAGGTGGTAAGTGCGATTAATAAGTTCATACTCAATGTCTTTTTCATTGTTGTTGTAAGTTTCTTTTTGTAAAAACATGAAAATAATTGTAGGACCAGCAAAAATGCCCGATCTAGACGATAAAATAAGACGACTAACAGATATGGGAATCGAGGAACATAATGCGAGGGTTGCTTTATCTTCGTACAATTGGGATTTGGAACGTGCCACCGAGCAGCTCTTCACTTACTGATAACTGTATAGTCAATCTGTCATATAAAAAGCACTGTTCATTTTGTCATTACAAAAACTTCTGTAACACCAATGCCCAATTATTGATACCATAGCAGTTTCACAATCAAATCCAGCACCTGTAACGACAATATTCAAATGGCAAAAAAATTCGCAGGAAAATTCATTTTAATATCTTTGAGTAATACTCGTTTATTTAACTTGTAAAATAGGCATGAAGAAACAGTAATTAATAAAATCTGTCAAGTCCAACTCGATAGCCACAGTTGAGAGAGTTTGACAAAGAGTATGTCATTTTATCATCTCATGTTTATCAGACGTTTACAAATGTGATCTACGAATTATGATACATGAATTTTTTGTTTGTTGAAGAAGAAAAAGAAATAAGTAGTATGTTACATTTATTAAATTTTTTTTATAAATTATTGAACATCTTTGACTTTCCCATTGAACTTCCTAAATTACTTTGTGTGGATAATTAGAATTCAGGTGCCTTTCTTTTCATTCAGAAGATACAACTTTTAAGTGGAACAGTACTTGATACACACTCCCTGTTTTTATGATCTAATATTTGAACTTCCTCAATTACTTTACGTGCATAATTGCAAATCAAGTGTTTTTTTTTCATCCAGAAGATATAACTTTAACAGTAGAACAGTACTTGGTTCCCTGGTTTTATGTGATCTGATATTTGAAATTTATAACTCTTCACATGGGAAGATAAATTAAGATTACTTTATCTTTTATCATTGTGTGTAGGTTTTTTGAGCCACAAAGAGGTTTATTAGATCTGATTGTACGATATTGCAATAGACTCCAACTTGTTAGATATTAAATAGTATTTGTAAAAAGGAGCGTAAACGGTATACTGTTAATATTTCAAATCTGTACATTTTGGTGGTGGGGTTTGTTCCAGTGAAGTATAAGTTAAAATATCGTTGATAGATCATTATTCTTTTAACGTATGTATAATTTTCTGTGCTCGAAGCTGGAGATGTACATTCCATACTGAAAAATTGCATTTACAAATAATTATTCAGCGAAATCAATTATTTCTCGTTATTTCGAAAATAAGTTTGATACATCAGCAATTAAGAAACGTTAGAACGTATGGCATTGATACTTCCAAATATAATGTCAACACTTCCAGCTTATGAAATTTCAGAAAAAGAAATTTTATATTACAAATCTTTTCAGAGTAATGTTGTTTAAATTGCAGATATATAAATAATTTAAGAAAACGACTTGTAAATCAATAACAATACAATAGTAGACTGCGTGAGATAACTTTAAAATATGTTCAAGGAGACTACTATTCGTGTAAAATTATATATATAATTATTTGCTACAAGTTACATAGAGTTTTATAATTTAAACAACATCGTGGCAGTGCTAAAATAGAATTTTCGAATGTCCTTTTACATTTCTTATTTCTTAGTAATTTATGCGGAGGCTGTGTTAGAGGTGTACTAATAAGTAATTGTACTATTTGAACGAGATTGGATTTGGAGCTTCTAATTTTTCTAGCATACGTAAACCCCTAGGATAAAATGAGTTTATTTATAAAAATAATTGGTTACAGCATCTCTTGTAAATTTTGAATGTAATATTCCGAAACTAATAATAAATAACATTTTTGAATAACATCACAAAGACTTGAAAAAATCATCCCTTATTTTATACTATTGTTGATTTCATCCAGCGGATTATTTAGATTTGAATTAGAAGGACAATCATTTTTACCATTAGTATTTTAAAATACTGTTTAATATAGTCATTGAAGCAGTCTTTTTATATAAAACTTATTTATAAATACATAAAATAAATAAAAACTACGTGGATGTACAATAATAACAAAGGCAAAATGAAAAACGGTAACTTCAAAACTTGTGATCAATATGTTTCTGTAATTTAGTTTATGTATACGTAAGATTCATGTAGAATTATCAACATCTGCTCATATTCGTAATAGTCTATATCTTATATATTCTATCAATATTATCACACATTGTCGTACACAAAATCTCGTTTACACAGTTAGAGTAGAAAATATATTAACAGATCTCATGTATCAATGACATTATAAATTTAAGATACACATATGTGTGAAAGACTTGTTTCTCTGTTTTTACAATGACGATAGTTACCCGTGACAATAAATTCTAACTTTCTTTTGAGAAAGTGTTGCTAAGAATAAATTATCATTGACATGAACCGTGCACAGGTCCACTACGGGATCAGAGACGGGCAAAGCATTTACTTGTTTTCCAGTCGATACACTCCACACCGATATATTACTATTAGATTCTTGGTGCGCAGCAACCAATGTGTCATTTTCAATATTTATGTAACAAGGACGAGACATGAATTGTTGTGAATTACCAGCGTGAAATATATGCACTATGTTACAAAAAGGTGAGTCGTCGTTTCCCTTTTCTATCGTACATACTATGTGCCTCATGTGAGGCTGTCTAGCATTTGGTCGAGATGATATCAATGCATGATTATTTTTCTCGTCGTAGCACACAGATACAAACGGTCCTTCGAGAAACAATTGTTTCGGTACGTATTTCGATTCTCTGTGTTCATAAGCGTAACACGAATTCAAGCGACATGCTATGAACCCACCTCGACTGATACCACTACCAGGATTAAAAGGTACCGAGGCCAGAGAAGCTACTGGTGATCTGTCACCTGGATTGTCTAGAGCTTCGACAGGACCAGAGAGCTGCCTCATATCAAACTGCGTTATAGATCCATTCTGCGCACCTACAAAGAACATGTGCGGAT
Source organism: Ceratina japonica (assembly GCA_019453355.1). NCBI lineage: Eukaryota > Metazoa > Arthropoda > Insecta > Hymenoptera > Apidae > Ceratina > Ceratina japonica. The sequence goes on along the minus strand of SMSR01016193.1, from coordinate 289,185 downwards.
CCTCGCACGACCAGCAGCAACTCCACAATGCAAAGTCTGTTTGATAGCTATGCACAACACTGTTGTTCCTAACGTCTATTAATTTTGCGCATTTATCAAAACCAACGCTGAGCAGCAATTCCTTTTTCGTCGTATTAAACCCCATGTCTCTTATGGCTTCAGTATGTAAGAAAATAAATTGTCGTGTTTGAAACTTCTCCGTGTCAATCATTCTAATACCGTAGCCCGGAAATAAATTGCTCGCCGACTTTTGCGATGCGATTAGCATTCCAAACCAAGGATTGTAATCCAATACTCGGCAGCCGCCCTCCTTACACACTTCTATAGATCGATCCAAGTGGAACTTTTTAACCATGTGTTTAGAAACGTTTTGCTGTGAGTAGGCAGTTACTTCTGATTGCAGTCTTTCTAGTTCAGATATACGCGTCTTCATACGCGAAATCTGTTCTTCGAACATCGTTTCTCTCATAGCATAGGTCGAAAGTTCTATTTTCATTTGATTCTTTTCGTTTGTAACCATAGCTAATTTTTCTTTTAAACTATCTAATTCGGCAGTGTCTATCGATACTAATTTTTTCGCATACAGATTTCTGATGTCTTTTACTGCAGCCTTTTTATTACATTGTGGGCAACGGCGATTTGCACTAGTACAAGTATTTTGTAACCATCTGTATATACAACTGTGCCCAAATAAATGTCCACAACGCAAACAACACAGGCGATGCTCGCCAGAACTAGTCCACGTGTCCATACATATTGGGCAATATTGATCAACGTCATCACTGTCAGATTCATCCAAAGGCGTTTCTTTTGCTTTCTTTGCTTTTGATTGATCCTCGTCATCGTCTTCTGAAATAAAATACAATATTATTTCTTTCTAAATATATTTAGAAACATAGAATAGAAAGTCTAGTGAAAATTGATATGACCGCTTCTTGCTGAGTTCTTCGTACATAGATGTCACAATGAACTTACCTATTACTTGAGCTGCATCTCCTACATTACTGTCAGCATTTTCATTGCTGTTGCTATTTTCATTGTTCACATTTTCACTACTAACAACATTTCTGTTCTCTGCATTTTCACTGTTACCGTTTTCATGATCTTCACTTTCAAGACTCTCAGTTTCTTCCGAATGGTCTTCGGCGACCTCCATGTCTGTTGCCACTTCTACTACTTCTGCAATATTTCATTAAATTTAAGTAAACTATTGTAATTATGTATCCAGTACTGTGTATTATATACTTGTCTTCCATGAAATTTTGAATTCATGACATGAAATTTTTATTTCAAGATTTATCACATAAAAGATAATGTTTGATGTTTGGAATTGTTACAATGTAAAAGATGAATAAATAATTAATTATTCTCATATTAATTCATTCATATATTTCTTAAATCTATTATTTAAAGTAATTCATACGATGTAGGTATTGTCTTTCACTCAATTCTTTGTTAGTATACACATACACGCTTACCGTAATCCATAACCTCCATTTTAGAAAAATCTATGATAAATTATAGGTGAACTGTATAGTTTCGAGCAAAGATGAATTTCACTACTTTGAACTATATTTTAGGCACAAATTTATCTTAATAACAGACGCATTCATGTTTTGTAGTAATCATAAGTTGAATGACAACGAATACGTCCTGCATGCAAGGAAAATTTTGTGTTTTTGTTTTGATTATGTTTATGTCCTTACTCCTTACAAAGATCATTATCAGTATAATTCGTTATAAATACGATACATACGGTTTTCGAAAATGTCATCAAACGTTCCTTACAATGTTAAATAATAAGTCTATTTTATTAATTTTCGTATGTTTTAATACTTTCTAGTAAAGGTTTCCATGTATACACGATCATGTAACTCCTCGTGAAAGGAATGTATTATAATATGTATAAAACCGTAAACTCTAATTTTTACGAGATAAAATGTCAGAATATATGTGCAGCGTTATAATCATTGGTAATAAAGACATTTATCATGTGCATTCATTCTAAAATTTTATTGTTATTTATGGTTAAGTGTGCGTTAATAAAACAGTCATGACTGACAGCTTTTGTGAATATATTTTTCTGTCTCTTATGACAACTTCCAACTACCTAATAGTTGTAATTTTATATTATTCATTCTTAACATTCTCGTCTAACATTTAAATATAAGATAATACTCTTATCTTATAATTAGAATACACATTTTAATTGTTCTTTTTAATTTCTGTACACAAGCAATTCGATATGTCTTGAATACAGCTGATGCGCTCAAATATGAAATCGCATAAATATAAAAATAAAAGACGCGTGTCTTATATTCTTACTTGAAGATGAATTGAAGGTTCTCCCGTAAGTGTCATGTTTGATAACATTTTTCGTTTTAATTTCAATTAATATCGGATAAATATACAATTTAAATTTTCTTACTTATTAATTGTTTGCGTATGTTGCAGTTTCTCTACCGATAAAAATTACCCAAAAAAAAAGATAATTTCGAAGAAAATCGAGAAATCGTTCGACGCAATTTTGATAGTAATACCGTTCCTTCAGTAACTAACGAAGATAAAAGGATCGTGATCCTTTAATTGCGCGCATTATCCGTTATCTGCGGTAGTGTAAAGCCTTTCCGAGCGAAGCAACGGTGTTCTATCGAAGGTAAAATAATGAAGGTAAAATATTGGCTAAATTTCCAATTATGTATATCTACGAGTTTTTAATTTCGCATGTTATTATATTCAATTAAATTTCATAGACAGTCCTTCATATAAAACTATTAAGCATATAACGAAATAAAAATGTATCTAAAATTATAAAATAAGCTGATACAAAATTGTTACAAGAATTTAGCAATATGAAAAAATGATAAGTGGTGCTTCTGAAACGATGAAAACGATTCAACTTTTGTAGAAGCGGAGACCGTGTGCGTGGAATCCAACTCGTTCCCCAAGAAGTACACCGACACCTCTAAATGCTCGCGAAATCGATGGTTTATCCATCAAAACCAAAAGCTTCCATGATATAAAACGTTTGAAAAGGAGTAGCTCAAAATTACAAAAGAAGAGTGCAGAAAATAGGGAGACCACTCTGAAAAGAGATGCGTTCGGCTCGTTAGAATCTTTGTTCGATCTAAAAAGACCTCTAAATTTACCGGATGTATACTCGTTAGCGATCGAGCACCATCAAGAAGGACATGCAGTTCCATTCGAATCGAAAAATACGACAAATTTTGTAGAAACATTATTTTCGCAACAAGTGGAACTTGAACCGCACATTCTTGAACGGGTGTGATTTTGGTATTATTTGTACTTAAATTATGAAACTACGATAGATTCTTATATGTTAATTAAAAACAATTCTTTTAGACTTTGAAAGTTGAAGATTTTAAGAACGATAAATCTGAGGAAATTAAACAAGAGGAATCTGAACACGTGAAATTAGAGCGGGAGGAAAGCAAACAGGAGATAGTTAAAGAAGAAGAAATTAGAGAAGAAATTAAAGAGGTGGAAGTTCAGCAGCCGGAAGTTGAACAAGAATTTGAGCAAAGCGTAGACGAATCAAATCCTGAAGCACCAACATTGCAAAATTCCGGAAGTTTAAATCAGGGAAACGAAGAACCGCAAAAGTAAAGAAAGTTTCGTCTGAAGTTTTTGTATTTAGCACAAACATTAAGTTACGTACCCTACATTTAATATTTTTATGTTTACAGAATGGCTGAACCAAATGAAGACGAGGTCGTAGAACAAGAAGTTATTGAAGAAGTTGTAATGGAAGAAGAAGTAATTGAAGAGACCCTAATTGAAGAACCCGCAGAAAGAATAGTAGTGGAAACGAGAACTGAAGAGTTGTACGAAAATGAACGACCTCCATCGTATCCTCTGCCTCCTGGTGTTGGTGAAGGTATACATATTATAAATTATCTATAACGTAAAAATACGCGATATAGACGCATATTAAACTTTTCCATTTTCTAGGTGTGCCGATTAAACCTGGTGGCCGAAATGAATCGATACTGAGCTCTTCTCCTTTAACTGATAGCGCTGTAATGATGGAAATGAAAACCGCGGATGAACGATGTGTCGTGCTTTCNTATACTCGTTAGCGATCGAGCACCATCAAGAAGGACATGCAGTTCCATTCGAATCGAAAAATACGACAAATTTTGTAGAAACATTATTTTCGCAACAAGTGGAACTTGAACCGCACATTCTTGAACGGGTGTGATTTTGGTATTATTTGTACTTAAATTATGAAACTACGATAGATTCTTATATGTTAATTAAAAACAATTCTTTTAGACTTTGAAAGTTGAAGATTTTAAGAACAATAAATCTGAGGAAATTAAACAAGAGGAATCTGAACACGTGAAATTAGAGCGAGAGGAAAGCAAACAGGAGATAGTTAAAGAAGAAGAAATTAGAGAAGAAATTAAAGAGGTGGAAGTTCAACAGCCGGAAGTTGAACAAGAATTTGAGCAAAGCGTAGACGAATCAAATCCTGAAGCACCAACATTGCAAAATTCCGAAAGTTTAAATCAGGGAAACGAAGAACCGCAAAAGTAAAGAAAGTTTCGTCTGAAGTTTTTGTATTTAGCACAAACATGTTTAATTGTTTATTAATGCATTAAGTTACGTATCCTACATTTAATATTTTTATGTTTACAGAATGGCTGAACCAAATGAAGACGAGGTCGTAGAACAAGAAGTTATTGAAGAAGTTGTAATGGAAGAAGAAGTAATTGAAGAGACCCTAATTGAAGAACCCGCAGAAAGAATAGTAGTGGAAACGAGAACTGAAGAGTTGTACGAAAATGAACGACCTCCATCGTATCCTCTGCCTCCTGGTGTTGGTGAAGGTATACATATTATAAATTATCTATAACGTAAAAATACGCGATATAGACGCATATTAAACTTTTCCATTTTCTAGGTGTGCCGATTAAACCTGGTGGCCGAAATGAATCGATACTGAGCTCTTCTCCTTTAACTGATAGCGCTGTAATGATGGAAATGAAAACCGCGGATGAACGATGTGTCGTGCTTTCGAAAGAGATTGAGCAGTTGAAACAAGAAATAGCTACTCTTACAAACGTATTACTTTTATGAACAATGAATCAAAAGAATTAAAAATTTGGAACTTCAAAATTGGAATGTGATATTTTGTATTGTAGAAAAAGGGTTTGACGGATGAAGATACATTGATAATTCAAGAAAAGCAAGACGAAGTAATGAAAAAACTAGCAGAGTTTGAACAAATAACGAGGAAATTACAGCGACTATTGGGTTTGACTGATTTCTCGAGTACCACCTTTGCCAAGATGTTTGATATGCAGCCATTTAAGAAACCTGAGGCAGTATGTATTTTTTATCAATGTTCAATATAGATATTACGGAAAAGATTTTATCAGTATATAGAAAAAATAAATTATAGATTATTACCGAAGAAGAAGAAATTATGAGTAAAGAAAGGAGAGCAATAGGAGTAGGAATGAAGGATAGCAAAGAAGTAGAATTGGAAATGCTTAAAGAACGTTTCGATTTGCCTCAAATAGAATATCCTGAAGACAAGTACGATAAGAATATATTAATTTCCCTTCTGGTACTCAAAACTCATATTCTTTTTATAATCAGGCTTCCGAGAGTAATTGTTTGCGGATATACAGAAGACGATATTCCAAAGATTGTTGTGGCAGATAGTCAAAAAAAGGGGAAAGATAGATGTCTTCAAAGTCTGACTGGAAAATTAACGGAATCATTGACCATGCAAGAGAAACTGGTATTCGAAAATGCACAGCTTGAAGGTGGCAAGTAAGTTCTGCAATAGTAATATACATGAAAAGATCGTTCATCGCTTTTTTACATAGGAAAAACGAACATCGCGCGAGAAATGTGAGCATCGATCGGTTTCCTTAACGACGATCGCACTGATTTCGTTATCAATGAAAATTTGTTGACATAAATCATGTGTGATCTTGTCTTTATTACAAAAGTTCACTCTTTCGTTGTGTTAGATATAAATTAGAAGAGGCGTTATTAGAAAAGGATTCCGCGGTTGAAAGTCTTCAGAGGAAGGTATGCGGGCTACAGGCTGAAATGAGAATAGTCGTGAAGGAAAATGTGGAATTGACGCGTCAATTGGCTTGCTTGAATCAACGAATCGTTTGTCCTACTAGTCCTTGTTGTTACCCGTGCCCAGGTGGAATTTCGTCCGAGGTGTCAAGTCCTTCTCCCTTACGTTCCTTTTCGTTCACTACTACCTTGCAGCAAGACGACGATTATTGTCGGTGCAAGTGTTGTCTTCAACCTCAGTTCGCTGACACTTTGTCACCGATTGGGAATACCGTATGCGGTATGTATTCATTAACGTCTCTTTTATTTTACTAAACTAAAATTAAATTATGACTTTCTAAACGTAATACTTATGCGTTTCAGTGAGAAGTGGGAGTCAAACATACGTAGCTAGTGGAGGTGAATTGTATACATCGTTATGCGAAAACAAGTTTCTTTTATGGTAAAATTAATGTATGTTAATATTTATAGATTCACCGAGGCTTGCGGGTGGTGCATCAGTGACAGGTGCTTGTATCACGAGCAGTGCATCTTCGCAAATCGATGAAATGTGTTGCAGAAGTCCAGCTACAGTTAAAACGCAATGTCCGGGACCACCACAACCGTGTCCGCCTCCACCACCGAGAGGGGCATGTCCCGCAGAAATGGAGAATAAACTCGCGGCTTATGGAACTACTACTAAACAGCTAGTACATCTTTGAAATATAATCAATTTTAATTTTGCACATACTTATACGTCCCATCATTTTTATTTTATAGGAGCAACAACTGGGAAGCATGGAATGCGAAGTACGCAACATGCAGATAGAACTCGCCAATGTTCAACGGGAACGTCAACAATTGGAACAACAGCGTAAACTGCTTAAATGCACTGGCCCTTGTGCACCTTGTGGTTGCTGTCCAGCTCCAAGTATGAGTATGCCTGGTGGTTCACCGCCTTATGTACCTCCTCCTCCAGTTGTACAACCACCTTCTGTACCTATGCCTAAGGTATCCGTTCAATATTCTTAATTAAAATTACTGTTTTTGATTGAAACTACTACAATATTATAAAGTAACTCAATGTAATATAAATGTGTTTTTATATAGTTTTCAGATATAATTTATTTTGACTTAATGCAATGTGCTGGGCACGTAATATAAGATTGTTTTTCTTCAGCCACAGATAATGCCACCGGCTCCTTCCTCGACCTGTACTGGCCCTTGCATAAATGCTCCTATGGTAAGATTGAACTTGAGAACAAAATTTCACGTGAACTAAAGCAGCTGATTTGATAAAAGGGCGCTAGCACGTGTCCTCAGCAACAGTTACGTGACCTGCGTGAGCAATATGCCCGCCTACAAGATGATTACAAAAACAAATTATGCGAGGTTTCGTGTTTAAGAACAGATGCTGACAAGTTGAAACAGCAAACGCGCGATGCTGTTGAAGAGAAAGAAAAATTGGAAATTAAATTAGTAGACGCCCAGGAACGTTTGAAGGCAATGGAAGCTGAGAAAGATAAATACGAAGGTGATACAAAGTTCGCCTCGCTTTAACTTGTTCGCTTTCTTATTCATGATTAACTTATCCATAGGTTTTAAGGAACAAATGGTCGAGCAAGAACAAACTTTGATCGTTTTCAAGCAACGTTTTCGAGAAGCGCAAGATGAACTGGAAGAGTTGCGTTCCCTCATTCAAGATCAAGCTGGTCAATTAGAAGATTATCGCAATAAATATCTACAGGTTTTTATATATATATTACCCATAATTGAGATAAAAAACGAATACGAGTATAGTTTATTGACACTGATACCTGCAAAAATAATGAACGATAGGCGCAGCAACAAGTGGAAGAGCAACGTCGGCAACTTGATCTAATGGAGATGGATAACGCACGAATGAATGAAAATGTGACGTTAGAAATAGGAAGAGTCAAAGTAAGTAACGGAATCACGTGTACGAGCTTGCCAATTATGTAAATTTTATTGTGTTTCGAACAGAATCAGTTCCAAGAAAAGCTTACCGAGCTTGCACCCTTGCCGGAAATCTTGAAGCAGACACAATTGAAGCTTCAGGAAGCGCAACAACTGCGTATAGTCGCCGAACGAAACTGCGAGGATCTCTCGCGAGAGCTTATAGGGTGCAAGGATAAAATGCAAACATTGCAAAATCAGTTGGACGTTTTGCGTCAAGAGCATCAAGCACTTCAGGTTACTATTAAAAATACATAATTATTCTCGATTCTTTAAAAAATTCTTAATTCGTCTTTGTAATCTATGTAAAACGTATAGGAGGAAAGAGGCCATGGTTCTGGGCGATTTGAGGAATTAGAAAGAAAGAATACTGAATTACGGCACGAAAACGAACGCATGAAGAATACTCTTGCAAGATTTGAAGAACATGAAGCGCAGCTGCAAAAGCGTATGGATGAAAAAATGCACGAAGTTACTCAGCTAACGGCGATGCTCGAACAAGTACGTTAACATTGCGCCTATCGCGACGGAGTACGGTGTGATAATATTTGATGGACATTAAAGGTACGAGAGGATTCTGCGAGACAAGTAGCAAGAACGAAAGAGAGATGCGAAACTGTAAGAAGATCGATGCAAGGACAGATCGCAGAAATGGAGAGACAGTTAGCTCAATGTAGAGCTACGGCGAGAGCTGCGCAGAAGGATAGAGACGAAGTAAAATGATCTATCAATGAAAACGAAATTGTACCTATTTGAATATTGACTACAGCTCATTCGTCGTCTTACCATTTACAGATTAGGCAGAAGATGCAGGGTCAAATAAATAATTTAAACGAGGCGTTTGAGCAGGCTCAAGGCCGAATACGATCGCTACAGGGGCACGTGAATTACCTGAAGACGTCGTACAGCAATATCTTTAAAGGACAAGGAGAGGTACCACCTGGCGTTTTACCTGGTGAAGCCGGAGCAGGATTTGATTCTTGTGATTGCAACTATTAATAAGAAATCAATTAACGACTATTTATTAACTTTATTAATACCGAATTGAAATTTGAATGCGATAAAAATATACTAGTAGAGTGCTGAAATTGTCTTCCAAACACTATAGTTAGAAACAAAATTCCTATCTCTTATCTGCAGATAAATTTAATTTATGAAACGTAAATTTTTTGTACGTTCATGTAAAAAAAACACATGTGTAAACATGATCCACTCGTACAAATTGATCGTTTTAGTGACAAATTACATGTATGTACAGTTTTGTGTATCCGTCCAATTTACTTTAATAAAATTGCTAACATATACCTTATAAAAATGATTGAAATAAAATACCTAGTACTTCTATAATTAAGCAGATCTCATAAATTAAGCATTTCTTTTGCTTTAAATCAAATAAATCTTATGATTAAATAAATCATACGTGAAGAAGTTAAACATTTGACGAATTATGAAGAAACGAATTATAATGAAAAGAATGATCTGTACAAGGCCAAGAGATACTATAGAAATTTTGTTAGTTTATATCCATAGGTCGGGGCTTATTGAGCACATCGAAAATTGCATCTAATCGGGATTGTAATGTTTCCACGCTCGTTTCCAATTTTCCAAGTTGAGCTGCCATCCGGGATTCACACGTGTAACAATATCTACAATTAAGAGGTAGCTGTATATTTCTGTAATTAAACTTCATTTTTGTAACTAAAGTGCAATCAATAATTGAATTACCTGTCACACTTTTCTGTGGGAGTGGAACTTTTTATTTGTTGAGAATCATTCAGCCTGTGAGATGGTTCTTTTTGTTGGAACTTAGTTTCGTTTGAATCNCTGTCACACTTTTCTGTGGGAGTGGAACTTTTTATTTGTTGAGAATCATTCAGCCTGTGAGATGGTTCTTTTCGTTGGAACTTCGTTTCGTTTGAATTAGTTGCACTGATATCACGGTCACCTTCATGTGTTCTTAAGAAATCCATAAGGATACTTCGTACTTTCTCACCACTCAATTTTTCTTTCTTCGCCTGCATTTAAAGAGATACATTAGTTACGTATTCGATAAATCGTTAAAAAAAGTAATTGTTTTCTAATGATCTTACCTCGGCACTTTTAGTACGTGTTTTCAGAGGAACTTTATAACAGTTTTGACTGGATGTGGATGCCATTTGATAATTTATACAGTCTGAAGATGATTTTGAGTTTGACACGTGTGCATTTGTGCATAAATCTTGTTGTATTCCTACGTTATGAAACTTATGTCTGCGACATTTACAACTAACGTCGAATGACCATATCTTTCGACAAGACTCACAATTACAAGCTTTATTCATAGTATCCATATGATGTTTGCAACAGGAATGTATTGTTTCTGGTAAACTTGAAGTATAATTGCATCTTGGCAAACTGGTATCACATTTTGATGAACTGCAATTCTTACAAGACATTCGTCTGGAAGAATGCGCGTATCCCTCGTCACTTACATTTTCCAATGACGACGCATTTATTGAATTCAAGTGTAAGTTACAACACTGTGGAATGTTAGATTTGTTCAATCTCAATGACATTTTTTTCTTCTTGTTTGTGGAACACACAAACGGACTTCTATCAAATCTACTTTGGAACTTATCTTGCAAACGTACTAATTCTTCTAATGTTTTAAAATCGTCTTCGTTTTCGTCATCGCTGTCAGATACATTAATTTCTTTACCCCAAATATTAATTTTGCCATTTGCTTCAGACATCATTACTTCAAGATTACCTAATACAAATGGACCACATTCGCGATTTTTTTCATTTACCAAATCTTTTGCTGGTTCTTCTGTTTGAATCAAAAAACTTCCATTTCCAACATTGTTGGTATTTTTGTTTGCAAAATACTTTACACTGTCTTCGTGATTATTTGAATATTCCATTTTAGTTTCCATACATGAAGAATCATCTATAGTTCTATCGATAAGAATTTTATCATCTTCTTGTTTTGATATTGTACTTGTATATTCTACAGGGTACTCATATTTCACATTGATCTTATTAATATCTTCGTTTTCGGATTCTGTATTTAGATTAGGTATTTTTAAGTGCGGAGCATGACTAGGAATATTAAGCACTTCTGCTTTTCTTTTCTTAGAACATGTAATGATTGGGGAATCAGATTTTTTATTTTGATTTTGTATTAAATTTTCGATTAAACGTTTCTTAGTATTTTCTGGTAGAGGACTTCCATCTTTATTTAGCATTATATTCGAGAGAGTTTTTAATATTCGTGCTGAAGTGGCAAAGGTNCAAATGGACCACATTCGCGATTTTTTTCATTTACCAAATCTTTTGCTGGTTCTTCTGTTTGAATCAAAAAACTTCCATTTCCAACATTGTTGGTATTTTTGTTTGCAAAATACTTTACACTGTCTTCGTGATTATTTGAATATTCCATTTTAGTTTCCATACATGAAGAATCATCTATAGTTTTATCGATAAGAATTTTATCATCTTTTTGTTTTGATATTGTACTTGTATATTCTACAGGGTACTCATATTTTACATTGGTCTTATTAATATCTTCATTTTCGGATTCTATATTTAGATTAGGTATTTTTAAGTGCGGAGCATGACTAGGAATATTAAGCACTTCTGCTTTTCTTTTCTTAGAACTTGTAATGATTGGGGAATCAGATTTTTTATTTTGATTTTGTATTAAATTTTCGATTAAACGTTTCTTAGTATTTTCTGGTAGAGGACTTGCATCTTTATTTAGCATTATATTCGAGAGAGTTTTTAATATTCGTGCTGAAGTGGCAAAGGCCGGTGACATCGTTTCCAATTTTTTTGAAGTCATACTAGTAGCAATATTATCTTCAGTGTTAAGAAATGAAGGTGAATTAGTCGATTCAGTAGATTTAACTGTATCGTGAACAGCCTCTATCGTCTCGTTGGTGTAACTTGTTCCAGGCTCCATATTGCTCATGGACATTTTGTTTATTTCACTGGTCTCCATAATATTCTCATTTTGATTGTTCAGCTGTCCAGATGCTACAACGTCTTGTTTTGGAGTAGTTTCAATAATCATTCCATTTTCTATGGCATTCTTTGGTTCACACGTTTGAGTTTCTTCATACTTTGACAAAGATTTTTTTAATCCATCTATTTCCTGTTGCATTTTCATGTTCTCCGCTAATGCCGTTTGATGAAATTGTCTGAATTGATGAAGCTGAGTTCTCAATTCAGTAACCTCAGCGTTCAATCTATCGACTGCTACATTCTTTGGAGAATTAAAATTCTCTGATTCATCTCGTGTCATACGGATGCTTTTGACATTTATAATTTTTAAGCAACAACTTGTGTCAGAGTTATCGACGTCTTGTGGTTCTACCATTTCTGCACCATTACATTCCATCTGCACATTGACATTTATAGGGTCATGTACATCTTCCAATTTGTCATCAGAATTTTCCATGTATTTTTCATTTTGTACATGACTGTATTGAATATCTTCAGTATTCACGTATCCATTTTCAATTATCCTGTCGGATAATTGATTGGTTTCAAAATGTTCGGCAATCTGCACTGTATTATGAATTAAATTAGCAGTCTGTGTTTCTCCTGTCTGTGGTTCGTTAGCTGATTCTGGATTATTTTTTATCGTTTCAATTGATGCATTTGAATGATCAACGTCGTTATCTATAAATAAGAAGTGAAGAGTACAGCCTTATTTATTTATTANCTCCATATTGCTCATGGACATTTTGTTTATTTCACTGGTCTCCATAATATTCTCATTTTGATTGTTCAGCTGTCCAGATGCTACAACGTCTTGTTTTGGAGTAGTTTCAATAATCATTCCATTTTCTATGGCATCCTTTGGTTCACACGTTTGAGTTTCTTCATACTTTGACAAAGATTTTTTTAATCCATCTATTTCCTGTTGCATTTTCATGTTCTCCGCTAATGCCGTTTGATGAAATTGTCTGAATTGATGAAGCTGAGTTTTCAATTCAGTAACCTCAGCGTTCAATCTATCGACTGCTACATTCTTTGGAGAATTAAAATTCTCTGATTCATCTCGAGTCATACGGATGCTTTTGACATTTATAATTTTTAAGCAACAACTTGTGTCAGAGTTATCGACGTCTTGTGGTTCTACCATTTCTGCACCATTACATTCCATCTGCACATTGACATTTATAGGGTCATGTACATCTTCCAATTTGTCATCAGAATTTTCCATGTATTTTTCATTTTGTACATGACTGTATTGAATATCTTCAGTATTCACGTATCCATTTTCAATTATCCTGTCGGATAATTGATTGGTTTCAAAATGTTCGGCAATCTGCACTGTATTATGAATTAAATTAGCAGTCTGTGTTTCTCCTGTCTGTGGTTCGTTAGCTGATTCTGGATTATTTTTTATCGTTTCAATTGATGCATTTGAATGATCAACGTCGTTATCTATAAATAAGAAGTGAAGAGTACAGCCTTATTTATTTATTATCTTAATACCTGGTTAGTTAGTTATATAAAAAAAGAATTTTATATTCTACACAATAATAAGGGTATATATATAATAAGGCAGGAAACATTTCTTACCTTCAATCCTCTCGTGGTTTTGATTTATTGTTGATTCATGATTCTCCATATTTTTATGTTCAAGTTGTTTAGTTCGTTCTTCATTCATCCTTATTCCTTTATTTTTCATATTCTGATATTTAAGTGATACCCTTCTATGCATAGCAGAAGAAGAACGTGCTGCTAAATTTGGTTGAAAATCTAAATATTTTCGTCTGTATCTATGATCACTCAGATTTTGTAATGAAAAACTTTTCTCTCTGTGGTTCCGCTTTAATCTCTTAGTTAAGATAAAATCATCAGATGCCCTATCAGTGATGTCTCTCTCATACTCGGTATCAGTATCCTCGGTATCGTCACTGTCGTGAACATGTGATCTGAGACTATGTTCTTCATAATCGTCATTTGCTTCGTCTTCTGATATTGTTCTTCTGCGTCTGTTTGTAAGCTCAGCTTTATCCATATCTGTGTGAATAATGACACAATCAATCAATTTTTAACTAAGACAGATACATGGATAACGAAGGCAAGTAAATCTCATATATGTTTTAACTCATACATGTTTTACATGTTTTACATGTATGAGTTTTACTTGCCTTCGTTATCCATGTATCTGTTGTCGTCATCTTCATCGTTGTAAGAATGAGTAGTTTCATCTTCCGAAGTGTCTATGTTATAGACACTTCTTGGTGCTTCGTCACTAGAGCAAGAACTTTGATTGCACTCGTCGTCTCTTGAAGGCAGTAAATCTGGTCTTTTATTGAAAGGGGCAGCTGATTTGCCATTCATCGATGAATTAAACATATCGACATTCATAGTTGTTTCCGCACCTTTCAACAAAGACAAGTACATTAACAAATGAAATCTTTTTTTTCTTAAATTATATAATATCAGACAGTGAAACTTTCACTTCAGTTTCATTGTTTAACATATTCGACTCACTATTTGTTTGCTTTTTACTAAGTTTTTCCGACTGTGTTTGCTGCGGTTTTGTTTCTTTCGAAGTATATTTGGCTTTATCTGACATTGTAGATGTTAATACTGAATACACAAAGTATATTTTATTTCACCGCAACTGCACGTTTAAAAACATTTAAAAATTATGCGAGAATGTAACGAAAGTGTATTATTTTCCTCAAATATTTAACGTCCGAGATCACAGTTTATCTAATGACCGCCATTACTATTACAGTATCAAGCTTTGACTATCAAGCATGTTCGTCTAGGTTCGTCAACAATCGTTTTGGGTACTTTTGCACAAAGTATACCAAAAGATTGTAAACAAGAAACGTGCGGACATGGAATGGAACAATTTATTCGAATAGAACTCGAGTAGCGAAGATAGTGTTTCTCGTTTGTAAATAAATAAAAAGAATTATTGACAAGAAGGCAGAATAATAAAATGTCTACTGAAAATTGCGGAATTCCTGTCCTAATCGAATTCGGGTAACGTTGCACAGCTGAGTCTAAGCTGTTTCCCCAATGTACACGAATATAAAAAATTGTAAATAATTTCAGAGGTGGAGCAGAGCTGCTCTTTGACAAGAAGAAAAAGCATAAGGTGAACTTACCCGGGGAGGAATGTAAGTTTCGTAGACATTCTGCGATATTAAATTATAATATTATAATCACTGCACGGACTATACAACAAATTCTATAGGGACTATACAAAACTTACTTTTCTGGATACGAGATAACCTCTTGAGAGAAAGACTGGAGCTTTTCATACAAGATGACACTGTGTAAGTTATAAATTATATAAATACTCCATACATTTCATGTATCGTTCCAAAATAATTCACCTTCCGGCACAAATAATTAAAAATGCTTTACACCCGAGTAAAATCCATGTGACTCGTTTTCCACATGGGAAGTACAAACATTCATTGCACGTGCGTGACAGGATCGTACATTCTTATATAGGTGTTTGTAGAGCCACCGAACTCAAATATTTTTGCATGCGATTTTGAACTCAAAGCATATTTGAATATTTTTCTATTTCAACAATATTCAATAAAATACAACAACATTATATTAATCTATTTTTTAGTTAAATATTAATTTATTTATTGGAGATTTAAAATAACCTTGTGTGTAACAGTCATAAATCTCTCTTGTATTATTGTCGATCTTATATGTCTCTAGATGTTTTACAATACTCGTATAGTACATCAAGTGTTATAATACAAAACAAATTTCTCGTATCATTGCGTGATTTTTAATACAAAATCCATGGCATTACACATGCATACATCATGTGGGTTAGATTGTTTGAACAATAATGTATCTGATACAATATAATGCTTTTTTTGCTCGCTTATTTTATTTTAATAATCTCACATATTTTTTAAACAAATAATATATATCACCCAGATCTTGTGACTAAAAATAATAAAAAGGAAATGCAAACAAAATAATAAAAGGAAACAGGTCTTAATAGATAGGATCATGTGTTAGTTATCTATAGAATTGAGCTTATGCAGCATATCCATAATTGTAACTAACTGCAATAAAATAAAAATGAAGTACAAACAAAATAATAAAAGGAAACAGGTCTTGTAGGTAGAATCGCGTTAGTTATCTATAGAATTGAGCTTGTGCAGCATATCTACGATTGTAACTAACCGCGATTGCATTCTTTCCATTTCCGCTCGTATTTCTTCTAGCTGAGCTTCAAGCCTCCACGTATGTGCATGACAACACCTACGAATGGAAAACAACCATTAATTTGCATTAGATTGCATTCTTATGAGCATGTGAGCATCAACATTACCTGTTGTTGCCTTGTGTAGAAGTTTCACACATGAGTTTGGATGAAGAAGAAATATTAATCTGTGGAATATCATTTACTGGACGGCATGATCCTTTTTGATAGTGCATACTTGTACTATTGAAATTATTAGCATTGTCCTCATTGCAGCTCCCACATCCTTTAAAAAGATCCACTAGGATCCCTCTTACTCTTTTACCACTCAATCTTCGTTGTTTCATCTAAATAAATATACAACATTATGTATGTATAAACAATTTAACAACTGATAAGGTAATTGTGCTTTCATGATCTTACTTTGTTCGTTTCATTAAATCGTTTGGAATGAATCAGAGGAACTTCTGTATTACATTGTGATAAGTTTTGGCTATATGTGTTGGAAGTCGCATGATTATCTATGCTGTCTGAAGATGATTTTGAATTTGACACGTGCCCATGTCTGTATACTTTTTCTTGTATTCCTACACTATCTTTTCGTTTCTTGTCCTTAGTTTTGGCGTTTTGTATACAATAGGAATGTATCTTCTCTTGACACTGCGATGACCTGCAGCTTTCATTTAAACTTATTCGTCTGCCAGAATCCTCATGTTTTTTGTTAGTGATATTTTCTAAAGATGATGCTTTTACTAAATTTAGTGACAAGTTACAATATTGAGAGCCATTAGGTCTGTTATATTGCGATGGAATTTTTTCCTTTTTGTTGGTTGAACACTGAAGTGGACTTCTATTGAATTCAATGTGGGGTGTATCCTGCCAGCGACAGGTCTTCTGCGACGATTTTTCCAATATTTTCATATCGTTCTCATTTTCGTTTTCAGATTCATAGTTCATTTCTTTACTCCAAACATTGATCATACCATTTACTTCAGACATTCGTACTTCAAGATTACTCAGCAAGTATGAACCACATTCTTGGATGCGATTTTTTTCACTTTTAAAATCTTTTATTGGTTCTACTGCTTTCTCTGAGAAACTTCCATTTCTAATGTTACTATTGTCCTTGATAATGAAACTTGTTACATTATCTTCATCGTTATTTAGATATTTTATCTCAGTTTCAATGCATGCAGAGACATTCAGGTTTTTATCGTCTTCTTGTTTCGGCCGTGGACTTGCATGTTCATCAGAAAGTATACATTCTTCATCAGTTGGATTAATACCATCTTTTATTTCTAATCTTGTACTTGTATGAGGTATTTTAACGGGCTGGACAAAAGTGGGATAAAATTCCGTTGCCTTTCTTTTCTTAGAACTTGTAATAATTGATGAAGTGCAATTTGTATGAAATGACTGATCTTGAGATTGATTTTGTATTGAATTTTCATTTAATTGTTTCTTAATACTTCTGGCTAGAGGACTTTCAACTCTTGTTTTACCCTGCGTCATACTCGAAAGTGTTTGCAAAATTCGAGTCGAAGTGACGAACGTCCGAGATAATGGATTAATTATTTTTTTTGGAGTGATGTAATTGGTTAACACAATACTGTCATCTACACTGAGAATTGAATTCAAATTGGGTGATTTAATAGATATTCCTGGACTGCACGTACTCTCTGCCCAATGATCGATCGAACTTATCACAGACCCGATACTGCTCGCAGATGCCTTGTTGTTCATTTCTCTTGAATCCACATCTTTGTTGTTCATTTTTCTTAAATCCACATCTTTGATCTTCATTTCTCTCGAATCCACAGTATTTTCATGTTCAACAGATATCGCTGTCATTTCATCTTGCACTTTAGTTCTACTTTCGTTTTTGCATTTTGCTAAAGATGTTTTTAATGCATCTAATTCCTGTCGTAGTCTCATGTTTTCTGCTACTGTTTGATGAAATTGTGATTTTAATTCGGTAATCTCTGCATGCAGTCGATCGTCTATATTAGTGTTTGGGAAATAAAAATTTTCTAATTCGTCTGGCTCTAAACGGATGCTTTTAACATTTGTAATTTTTAGAGGACAACTTGCGTTGCTATCATCAACTTCTTCTTCTTTAACCATCTCTGTATCATTATTTTCCATATGCACGTCGACATCTAACTCCTCACTGCATTTTTTATTTTGCATGTGATTGTATTCAACGTCTTTAGTATTCCAACATCCATTTTTATTTATTATGTCAGATATCTGTGGTGCGCCATAAATTATATCAGCATTTTCAGCTTCTTCTCTCTGTAAATCTTTAATGACTTTCTTTGCATAGTCCTTTATTGTTTTACCTGTTACTTCCACTTGCTCAATGTTATTACCTATAAACAAGAAATGAAATTACAATTCTCTCTTCTACTTTCTATCTTAACATGCTGTATAAAAGAAAATTCTTTAAAGCCAGACTACTGTACTGTAATGATAAATTACCTTCATTTTTCTTATGGTCTTTATTTATTACAGTTTCTTGAGCTTTCATATGCTTTTCCTTGGATTTTCTATTTTGTTCCCTGATATCTCTGATATACTGTTTTACTTTACTTTGCACGTGTTGATATTTGCGTGGTATTATCCTCGTTTTATTTAAAGCAGTAGATGATACTTGGTTCGGTTGTAAATTTAAGTATTTGTGATTAAAAATATTTAAACTTTGCCTTCTTTTACTATATGGCGTGCAAGCGTCATATTCATATTTGCTCAAATCTTGTAATGATGAACTTTGCTTTTTATAATGATGCTTTAATCTGTTGCTTAAGATACAGTCATCAGATGCTCTATCTGAACAATCATATTGATATTTTCTATCACTACCTGTATTGAGACCATACATGTTATCGTTTTTGATATCCATTTCATTCATATCATTGTATGATACATATAACAAGCAATTAATACATTTCACAAATGTTCTATCGATACAAAAAGCTTTTATTTACCTTCGCTGTCTGTATATTTATTTTCATCGTCATCATTACTAAAGTGGTTACTTTCCTCTTCAGATGATACCACGCAATCTCTTCCCCCTTGTTCATTATTAGGGCAATTTTGATTATGTTCATCTTCTGGGAATATCTTAGAATCCTGCTCTTTTACATTATGGCTTAGACTTGAACTATCATGTTTCGATGAACTCGACACGCTGATATACGTCGGCATTTCTTCGTCTTCCAACATAGGTTCTTCCGTATGATTGTTAAACATACTTGAATCATTTTCTATTTGATCTTTATTGTGATGATCATTATTTATTGACTCTGTTTCACCCAAGGGACCTTTGTTTCTTTCCGACATTCTCAATGTTGATACTGAAAACGTGAAATATATTTTCTCTTCTGCCTCTAATAAAGACTTTACAGTAATGCGAGTGCGTATGGAACATACCTTCAATACCTTTCAAATAAATATTTCGTTGTACTTTTCGATGGCTAAGATTGCACGAGTTTTCTAAACCTTTACGTCCTGCGCAGGCCTGTGTAACTAACTGTTTGGTTGCCTCTACCGCTACAAGCACGAGCACGAGGTGCGGGCAAGTTGCGAGTTGCGGGTTACGACTGTTTTTTGTTTTCGTGAAAGAATTTTTGCGAAAACAATGAGATAGAATACTAAACGAAACTGTAGAACCAGAGTTGGCAGAATGATAAATGATACACTAATTGTAATTTTATAAAATTCTATTGTGTGATGAATCTTTCGATCGTAATTGATTGAAAGCCATGATGGGTTTATCTGTAAAACTTGCTTAAATTACATATTTCATCGTATTATAAATCCAAAATAGTATTTGCATTTACATTCATTGATTTGACCGGCATACGAACTTGAAATTGCGGCTCTCGAGCTTCGTGCATTTGCCTGTAGAGGACAGCATGTTCCAAATTAGCAACATTTTAAACCGATAATTAATTATAAGATAACATATATTGTTTTGTATCGACAGGCGGCCAGGAATTTTGGTTTTAATTAATGACACCGATTGGGAACTACTGGTACGTGTAAAATTGTTGATATCAAGATTAAAAAATTTCATTTCTTGACTTATCCCTTACATGATGAATGAACTGCGAATTATTATGCTTAATGTGGAATATTTAAACGTGTAAAAAAATTAGAAAGTACGTGAAAAACATAGAATACACTTAATTTAAAGGGTTTGAATTTCGTGTTTTAAAAAATATCTACAGAAAATTATTCTATCATAAAAATTCGCAATCGGATGATGAATCATAAGGGTTGATCACGTGGCGGGAGTACAGTTGATTTCAATCGTGGGGTGGAAACGCATTTGCTCGAGACGTTTGACAAACGTCCAGCGAAAGTATCTCGTCGCGAGTTTTTTGCGGGGCTCGTAATCGCGCTACGGTGTGGTTGGCAGAACGCAGGGCTAAGGGATGGAAAATAAGAGGACGTCGGTGAAAGGGTGCAAATGATCTGAAGGCTTGCCACACCCACGGGAGAATTATCATTTTAAATTTGTGAATGTACAAAACGCGAGAGCTATTAGGCTCCAGTTTCTGAAGCACTCTTGAGGAGAGAAAGGAGCTCGGAGTAGCGTAGCGGGTTGCGCCTATGGTGGTTTCAGAGAGTAGACGCGGAAAAGATGATGGCTTCAACCGTTATTATGATAATACCAACATTTCCTGAAGTTTCATATGCTTCTATTCTGCCGCGAGTTCCTTTCTCTCTTCTCAGCGCCCTGACATTACATCCGCTATTTGTCATTTCATATTTTTGGCACACATCTCGTTTCCCTGTCTTGCTGTTTGGAATTGCGAAACTGCGGCAATTTGTGAGCTCGTAAAAATTTTCAGGGCGAAGGCAATTATAAAGTAAAAGCCGGTGACACGATAACGTTCATATCCACCTTGCATGGGGGATAAGGACACTGCGATAGGAATGTTCTACCAAAGGAAACTGAAAAATGAAGATGTATGAAAGTGAAAATGTTTAAAACATGTATGGAGTCGATGTACACATGTACAGAATCGAAAAATAAAATGCTCATTCACACCAGGATGTACTGGTGTAGGACGTTCTACGTAGCGACTATAATGTGGCTGACATTCTGGCTGTTTTCCAAGGATCCCTTATTATTGCTCTCTTCTCCTTCGCTTTCCGTCTTTTTCTCGCTACATAATCAATGTGCTATATCCGGTTTCCACTGACGGAGACACTGTTTGTCTGCGTCGGTACTTAACCGTCATCATTTTCGCGCTCGCGTACAACTCCGTCCTCATTACTTTACAATTAATCTTGAAGGATGAGAAAATAAAGATAGAGGAATAAAAGTCGAGTTCGCCACGGTTGTAATGGAGCTTCGGGAAGAAAATAGAACATAAGACGTTATCAGTCTAATATTTTCTCCTTGGAACGTCGCGGGTCAGTGAGAAGAGCAACAGAACCGAACTGTACGTAAGTAGCTACAGCAGAAAATTAATTTCGGTGCGTGTGCCGAGGTCTAGTTGTTGGTTGCTGAGAGGCTCTATTAAAAATAACGATCGTGCTCCAACTTCATAGAGAGTGAGAAGGGGACGGTGGAGTGGAAGAAGAAAGGGAGACGGACCGAGCACTGGAGGGGAAGAGATCTTTTCACGGAAAAAATGAGAAAACTTCCGTGAACTTCCTCTTCTGTATAATTAATTACCGGATAGTAGTTCTTTATAGTACACGATAAAGATCGTATCGAAGGTTTTTCAACTTGCCCGATCAACTGAAGTTAATCAACTCTGGCTGCTCGCTGCCGCGATGTCTGCGATTCCCCCTTTTCCTCATCGATCGGACCGCGCTCCCAGCATCGTACACCGTGTGCCCTGCGTTCTGTTTCGTATAATCTGTGTGCACGGCGACGCATCTCCGAACCACGTAGAATTCCATGGTATCGGAATCAATCTGCCAATGATAGAGGTTGATGAGCGAGTCCCTTCGTCGTACAATAAACTAATGAGAAATAACACGTCCAATTAATCTCGGACCTGTGTTACGCCCGAGATCCGTGGTGAAAACCGTGTAACGAACACCTTTCAATCGGTCTTCTGGTTGTGGTTCGCAAATTTCGAGTCAGTTAAACTCGAATCACCAGCAAGAAGTTAAATGCACTGAAAAGAAACTGAACTATTAACTAATTTACAAAATATATACAATGAATCATGGAAGAACGTCCCCTTTGAATTCGAATGCATTAATCTCTGGTCGCATTTTCCCGACCATTTCGGATTCCTTCTTTTTTACCGGGGGACGGACGCGTAAGTGCATTCGTGTGTCGTTTATGTCTTCGCATTTGCGTCTGTATTTCGCGCACGAATACAATGTATTTTCAGGCGTGGAGAGATGCGAAACGCATCCCCCTGTGAAACCAAGTGTCCCGATCGTTAATGATTCGGCAGGGTTGGATGGTCCAGTGATTAATTGTGTCAGCCATGATTACATTACAGAGAACGCAGATCCACTATATTATATACGGTTGTGCCGTACTGTATCTCGTGGCTCGGTCCGTAACACGTGTGTCGAAAGCACTCGTGCGTTGTGTCGGAGGAGCATTGTACCTGGGTATTCGCATTTATAACTAGTAATGTCGTAGAAACGTTAGAATTGCGTTCGATGGACCTAATTTGCGATTGTAAAGAAGGAACGTATATCAATTATGAGACCAAAGTTAGCGGAAGAAGAATTAACGAACTCCTCTTTGCTATTTCTTCAGATCTGTGAATATCACGGTTCGCACGATGTTTTAAGAACGGAATGAATTGAGAACAACAATTTGGCGGCCGAAATGGTATTACCTTAACGAGTCCCGAGGTTTTGAAAGGGTCGAAGACGTAATTACAGACGGGACGTAAGGCTGAGCGTGTATTCCTTTGCGGCCGGCCTCATTAGCGATATAATTTCCTGACTGTCGGCCAGGCCGTATTTCGAAATTTTCCAAATTTCCCGATGCCGGGCTATGGGTTACGCGGCGGTAATTTCGTATCTCCCTAACCGTTGGAAGAAATTAGGGGTGGAACATGAATCCCTTCGGAATTAGGCTCCGGCGGCCAAGGGGGGCCGGATGCTCGCGGAGATGAAATCGAGCGGGACGGTATCGTCGCGAATTAAAGTTTCGCGTCGCCCGCTAACGGTTGTTTCACTTTGAAACGTAAGTATAATTTCTGTTATCTCCGTGTGCCGCGATGCCGCGGAGTATAAAATAATAAAGGCCGGGGCGAACGGAGCGGCCGAGAACTTTGGCTATTACAATGAAACAGTTCCGTGCAAACGCGTCTTCAACTTTTAACGGCTCGGCCCCGTTTCCTTGTGTCCTTCTTCGTTCCGCGCCTCCTTCTGCTCATTTCCCTTCTCCGCCGCGAATTTGTTTCTCCCGACGATCGTATTCAATAATTGTATCCGCGAGACGCATAAGAAACGATTGTCCCGGACGACGTAATTGCGTCGCCCTCGCAACGAAATCTACTCGATGAGCTTTTAAACTTCACTCGTGCCTAATTTCGTTTTATCTTTAATTTGTTTTGTACATGGATTTACGCGTGCGCGTTTAATATCTTCCCTCTTGTTGGAAATTACTAAGTGCTTAGTCCCATAATTACATTCAACCTGTTTCCTCGTGAGCACCATATTTATTTCAGTTTACCGCTGCCTCGCCATTAGGGTACTAATCCACTTAATTTCTTTCCACCCCTGGCTAGAGGAGCGCGAGTGCTCTGTTTTTTGTATTTCGATGCCTTCTCCGCACGTGCTGGTACATCGCAATTAACGTTGTCCGAAATAAAGCCCACAAAATCCTGTTCCTTTTTGCCGGGAATAAACGTTGCAAAATAAGAACGGTAATGCGTTAAGTGTCGGCCGCGACGGCACTTTTTAAAGCCTCCGTTTCAGCTTGTTAAGGCGATTAATCTCGCTCCGTGATTATGTCGTTCGCGAAAAGCGCCCCACGTGAAATACCGATGCATTCGTTCGTAGTATACGGTCTCTTTCCGGTTGTAATATTTCACCGGGCTCCGATAATTTGCCTAAACGGCGGGAATCTGTTATCGATCTCGGGACAAAGCGCGTATAAGTAGTCAACGATCGCGTACGGCCCGACGTAACAGCGTTCGGGAGGGATTTCCGATGGAATTTAAAAATCACAAGCTCATTGTCAGACAAACGATGGTCCATCGAGCAGCACGTAGACTCGTATTTTGCTCCCGATTGGTTCCAGCAAATAGTACGCAGCCAGGGAGCACCGATGGGAGCAATGGATCGCCGACAGTTCGAATCTAGATTCGTTCTATTTTCCGTCCGCTCCTATACGTGATAACACCTGCCGTTTGCATTTGGCTCCGATGCCAAAGTTATCTCAAGAGAAACGAGTCTCATCGGCCTACATCGTTTTTTCACTTGGCCGGTCGCGCTTCCTTGGCCACCCCTCGTCGTCGACGTTACAAGAGCAGAGACCGCCGCCGCCGCCGCCGGTCCGTGTATTCCTATTCTTCGCTCCTTTTCCGTGTGCTCCCCTCCTTTTCTCCGTGCCAATGTCTCCGAGACGTGGGCCATCAGCATAAAACGCGCAGTTTTATGAGCCGTAGCGAGTAGACGGTCTCGTGTTACATCTTCCTCAAATGATCCCTCTTGTTGCCTTCGCTCTACAATCGTCCCCGTCGTCCGCGTTGTACTTCCCTGGCTTCATCGGCGGAGTTTCGTTCTTACCCCGCTGCCTCGCCATTCTCTGTATTTTTCTTGATACGTTCGTGCTCCGCCAGTATACCGCTTACAGCTTCTCCCTCAGATACACGTCTTTTACCGCCCGACTGTTATTACCCCTGAGCGCAAATTTCATTGCCCAACTACGAATACATTTAATTTCAATCGAGCATATAAACTGAATCGTTCAACAATCGAGATTTACATCGTAATTAATAGATTGTTTCATAGGAAGATATCGAACCACTTATTGATTTTCTTTTATACAAAATGAAGAGCATTTCTTGCTTAATTTCGAAACGGGAAACAGCGCAGATTTCTTAGGGTTGAACTCAATATGATCGTCTCCCTGTTCCCGACAATAGCATCCGCGGTCGGCGATTCCGGATTCGCATCGCGAACGGTCTTTTGAAAGTGAACTTTGTCAGGAATTAAGGAAACCGCTCGGTTCATTAAGAGCATTGTGTTTACCAATGCCCGCTCAAAAGTCGGTAAAAAGACTTCGCCGACGGTAATAACGATTCACCTGTGTCTACGGCCATGAAGAATCGACCGATGTTCATTGACGCGGAAAGAAAAGTAGAATAGAGGTGAACGACGGACGGGAGGCGCGACGACGACCAAGAGAAAAAGGGATAGAAGAAAGGGAGGAGGAGGAGGAGAAGAAGAAAAAGAAAATTTCTTCCCCCAATATCTTTCGATCTCCCGTCGAATGCACAACCCTGGCAAATTGGAAGGAATATACTCTCTCCCCTACTCTTGGAATCGCGCGGAATAAGAGGGAAGGTAGAGCGAAGAGAGGTGGCCGGAGGGGCGAGAGGTTGGATTGTACAATGCACGAGATTTCGTCCAGTCCATCGGGAGTCCCATCTCGTCCCCATAGGCAGCTATTAGGGCGTGGGATTCTCGGGAAGGGAGTCTTGCTGGATGGCTGGATAGCTGGATGGTTTGGAAAGCTGAGAAGGGATGAGGAAGGTGGATAATTTGTCCGGCATCTACCCTCCTCCCCTGCCCGCCCTTCGTCCTCTGTCGCTCTGTCTCCTCGCGCCGCGCCGCTCATTCCTCTTCCACTTACGTTTCGTCTCGCTTTGTACGTAGTCAAGAGAACGAAGACAGCGACCCGAGAGCGAGGACCTGACCCGAATCTCAAAACCAAGTTTTGTCCACGTCATTTCTGATTTATTAACCCCGTACCGAGCATGTCAAGCTCGGATAATGGAAAGTTCACTTATCGCGTTTTGTAGATCCGTAGAAAGTTTTGTTAAGTAGGCGACGTCGCAATGTAAATCTTCTTACTTTGCACGCGAAAGGAAAACGCGCGGTGTTTACCGATGTGTCGTGTTAAAACGCTTTCCAACAGAAGTTTATGGGGAAGACGAAGTAGCGGGGTTCTATAGCGGCAAAGACTCTTTACAGTGGTTTATGGAGAAGAGAATTAGGAGAAGAGGAATAGGAGTGAAAAACCAAGTTACGAGTAAAGCCATCAAGCTGACTTCTTACCTTGGTAATACCCTTCTAGTGGCTGCTTTCATATAATTGCGTCTCCTGCGTCGGTTCTGCTGCGGGGTTGTTTCGTTCCTATCGAGGAGCGGTAGGGATAGTAAACGATACCGAAGAGAAACAGGCTCCGCGGGACGGAGAGAGAAAGAGACACACCGAGAGTATCTAGCAATTTGTATGTGCAGTAAGCCTCTGTAATTGCCAGACCACCTATCTACCCCCGCGGATGCGCGCCCCGGCCCCGCCGCGTTTCCGCTCTCTCGCGCGATTTACATATTATAATTTATAGGTCAAAGATATCGGCTGGCTCGGATGTTGTAGACGTTACTCTATTCTCTGGAGAGATGAAAGCGTGACAACGCGGTTTTCGATAATAATTTTAACCATCGGGAATTACATGAAAATTACTTTTTAATGAAATCAATAATAATTGCGGGACGAACGTCGTACGTGCTTGATACAATTTTTTACTTTTTTTCCTTGGTTATAGAAAAATAAAAATAGAAAATTTCTTCATTAACTGTAATATAATTTGATTTCAGAAACAATAGTTCCGGAATTACCGCGATCATTTATCTTGTTTACGGTAGAAACGTTCGTGCGGTGTTCTACGTCCCATACTTTTATCTCGAATTCGCGTTGAATGGAGTCACAGTTCTGGAAACAATTAATTCTACCGGAACGTAACACGAAATTCGGCGATTCGCCGTGGCGTGTTCGTTAATAACAAAATGTTTCTCGTTTAACGCAAGACCGACGTTCCACGAATGATGTTTCGTCGAGTGAAACACGTTGCGCCCGGTGATAAAATCTGAGTGTTTAAGAAACACCAGAGTGAATGAAGATGTACGAGCCGGGGGTATTAGGCGGCAAAGAGGAATGGAGAGAGAGAGAGAGAATGGGTGAGCGGGCCGGGAAGGGAGGGAGGGGTAGCTTTCACCGAGGGAGTAACTAAAACGTACTTAGCTGCGGGGTTAAAAGGTGGAGAGTCATCGCGTGATCGTGGAACGTTATCCTAAAGCACATAACCCAGCCACCGGAGAAACAATCCGAGGGGGAAGGAAGGGTCGGCTTTCTTCGGGGCGAGATGGAGGCACCGCTGAAGGATCAAGCCGCTCTTAACGTAACGGGGATCAGCGATGATTCTCCATTTAGATATAGTTACATTTAATTTTCGAATGTCTTATGGACACGCGATAGCAAATGAATTGATCATCATCTTAAGTATCCTCGATAAAATCGACTTCGTAACTTCTTAGCCCCCCGATCCTTTCCCCGCCGTTTTAGATCTCGTATAATCGAATTATATCCACATATTACTTACCACAGAAATGTTTTACTTATACGCGTAGCCAGGTTCACCGGAAAACACAGTGGAAATGTTCGTTTTAATTACATAGTACCAGATAGGAGATACGTTTTATTGTGAAATGTAGGATATTAATGATCGCATTCGACGAGCGCAATTGTTGGTGCAGGACTTTGGCACGAGTTACGGTTTAACGATGTAACTACGTCAACGTTAACGGCCCTACGCCTCCATTTCGCAACTTTATTGCGATTCTTATTTATCTGCCCGTGCTATTTGTATTTCGGCTTCGTAATGCCACATCGCAGAAGTAGAAATAATGGACGAAATTATGTCAGAATATAGTAGACGCTTCAAACGAGCTTGATTACAACGTAGACACGCGTCGACGTTATAGATCGACGAAACAAGAATAGGAGAACAAAATCCCCGCAGAACGTCCTGTCGCTGAGAGAAAAATGGGCTTAGTCCCTCAAAGTAATCCAACCGTGGAAATATAAAGCGGTGGAAAAATACGACAAATGACGAGGAGTGAAACGGGGCCGTATATAGACGCGCTGTGAAAACACCGAGCATGGAATTTCATAGAACAACCCGGAATAGAAACTTATTATTCGTTTGAATCGAAGCCCGCACAGAATTCATATGGCTCGCCGCGGAAGTGCCGGGAAATATTAAGGAGTCGGAGTCGCGTATAAGCAGCCGGGCCCTAGGTATACGCACGTACGTGTGAAAGAATATATGCTGAGAAAAGGTTTTATCCAGCTCGGTGAAATCGATCATCCGCCGTATGGGCGTAATACTATTCAAAAATTGCGATGGAATCTTTTGTGTGCACGGTAAAAGCTTGAGGAATCGTAAATACGAGCAGAATAATAATAAAATGGAGAACGCCGGGGGGGAAATTCCGTTTTATCGATGGACCAATAAATACGTGTTCCTTAACGTAATTTGGAACACCCTGGCCGCGTTGCCGCAAATACGTTCGTTTCATTTGTCATAAATTCTCCGGAAAAAGAATCGAGAGAGCTACGGGATATTAAAGGTGTTTGAGAATTCGAAAAGTCATCTCGGAAACAAAGATGTGACGGTGAGGTCTCCGAGGGAACGGCCGGGACGTCGTCGTCCTGGATATTCCGGGCATGGGTGTAACATTGAATATGCATTAGCGTCAGTGCGTCGTCGATGGTTGTAGCGTCGGGGTAAGGATGAACGGAGTCGACGGTGACTCACATTGTGACCGGAATAAGCAAACTATCCTTTAAGACTCTCCCCTGTTCGACAGCAAGGTTTTCCCTGCCCCGTTGTCGATGCGACGGCACGACGAAGATCCTCGATTGAATTATCGTAATCACGCATTTCCTTGGGCGGCCCTTTTCTTCCTTCCAATCTCATTTACGCTTTACCGGCGGGGACGGTGTCCTCCGTGAGGTGACTACTTAAAAATTATACGAAATCAAACTCTTCGCCTGAAAAGTCTGACTCGATAAAGAAATTGGTTGAATGCAAATTCTTCTGCGAGTTAATTACGTTGACAAAAGTAATATCGTTAAACGAATAACTGCTTGTCGCTCCCACGGCAGAATAGCGGCGTTATATAAAGTATTATTTGCCTATAATGACGATCATTAATTCGCGTCATCATCAGTGGCATACACCTAATTAGGATAGTCGAGTCTCCCGACAAGGGAGTCAAGAGAGGGTAGAGAGATGGAGTCGGGGAACATAAAGGGGTTACGGCAGCGCACCAGAGGCTCACACGTGGGCGTGCGTGATAACGAAGCTTACCATTGCGATCGACGAGCGTGTCTGCTACGTGCATGTGCTTGTACAACACGTGCGCGCGTAAACGCGGCCGTCGGACGCATGGGTGGTTCGAGGGTGGAGCCTTGAAGTTTGATATTACCCTGGCAAGTGTCCATGGCAATCTTATAACT
Organism: Ceratina japonica; assembly: GCA_019453355.1. Taxonomy (NCBI): domain Eukaryota; kingdom Metazoa; phylum Arthropoda; class Insecta; order Hymenoptera; family Apidae; genus Ceratina; species Ceratina japonica. Next base: position 259,496 of record SMSR01016193.1, on the reverse strand, counting down.
CAAGTGCTCGCTACCTATATACACGTAATGCGTGATGCGCACCCTGTGCGCGTCAAAGTACATAAGCCTACGTACGTATACGTACACCTACACTATTAGTTGACATCCAATGATTATATACCTAAAAAATGAATATAATTGTATTAATTTGAAGCAAGTACTGCTGGTAATAACAAATGACGTTTGCATTGAAGTTTAGATATGTTTAGATACGTTTGAGTTGTTATCTGCTGTTATAATAAATGCGGATGCATTGGTATAAATTATCTAAATTGTATGTATATGCGTATGAATATTCATATAGGGTGAAACACGTTGTTATTGTTGATGGGTATCTTTGGTACTATTATAGGACTAGAATATTGCGCATATTACGTGAGTTATACACAGGCAGCGTACGTGCCTGCACGTTACGTGTGTGTACGTGCGTGGGTATGGGACCAATATGTTATTTCCGTCCGCGTTCCCTTGTATGCACATTTAGATTGCGCAGTCAGAGTTCCCGTAATACTTTTGGCAGCTGTACGTTCCGGGCGGCAAGTTAAGTTTAAGTTTAATTAACGTGCCAGGTTCGTTTGAAATCGTGGCCCCTTTAAATTGTCATGGTACGTACCTATTACCTGCCGTGCGCCCAACGCGAACCGTCTCGTTTTGTCTGTTGAAAATTTTCCGCGATCCAACCGAGGCGAGCCTCCATTCCGTTCCCGCATAAATGCGTTATTACATAACTCGTCACGCTCGTTGTTGAATTATTCTTTTGTAACTTCCATTTTGCAGGAAGTTTCGGGATATACGTGGCAATTTTTAAGCGCGCCCGAATAACAATGCACGGTAGGCCGCTCGTTAATATTAATGTTAACATTTTTACCGGCGTTTATGTAAACAGGACTATTTATTAATATTCATTTCCTTCTGACAGACATTAAAGAGGTACACATGCATTTCATGTCTCCTTGCAAATTTAAACGGTAATTTTCGAACATGGCTCCCAAATCATCCAGAGGGCGCAATCGATAATCGTTGCGATCGAATATCGATATGAAATGTTGGTTACGGTTATGCTTGCATATGTAATGCTGGGTCACAGAGGTCAAATTGGCATGTCCTTTGTTTAGAAATTTTGTTATCTATTATACGTGTTCGCGTTGTGTGCATCGTGTTTCTCTATGGTTACCCTTCGCGAGATCGGATTTCAGTTTCGCCGCGAGTGTTATTTCGTTTTCGTAAAAGTGTCGTTGCCGTGGTTACGTATTTATGACGGAATGTGGTGAACCGTGATTACAGAAAGACCTTACGATCCGTGGGGACTCTTAACCTTAACGCCGGCTTTGATCGTCTTACAACAAGCAACAGGTTTCTCGTGCTTGTGCTTTCCAGGTATGTATGTTACAAATAATGCAGGAGTTATGAAACTTTCGTACCATGGTTATTTGTTATTCCAAAGGCAGTAGTCGAATGCGATTTCACTCGACTAGAGTTATAATTAAAAAGCGTTACTGCAACTCAATTTTTATAAAAATATCTGACAATTCAATTGTATCCCGTTTCGTTGTCTTGCGATACTTTATACTCAATTTCAATGTATTTCCATTGAAACTAAAAGAAAAAGCGAACGTCCGTCATATTCGTTGCCCTTCGAAAAATATAGACTGATATCACGTTTCAAACAATATAGCATAAGGTTTCATTTCTCGATTACCTGCGTTTCGCAGTGCATACATATATATACACAACCGTACACGGCGGAAACTTTCCCCTGTATTTGCTTGGCTTTCGCGGTTGTTTGCTTAAGAAAACTCTTACGAATTTCCGCGAACTCTGCCACAAACTTTTCTTATTGTTAAGTTCGAAATAAGGCTATCGTTAGTAGTAACTTTAACTTATTTCGTACACGTGCCGAGATCGCGTGGAACGGAGAGGGTGATTGGGGGCTGGTTAAGAGAGAACGGAATGGCGTGAAACGAAAAATAATTCCATCGCCAGGCTTGGTGCCAGAGGACCGTGTAAAGCTACCCTGGCTACCTAATTACAATAAACAACGAAGTTCACTGTAATTTACACTGCAAACTATCCATTGCCTTTTTCTGATCTTTTCTATGATTTGTCGATGTCTTACATCACTTCTTTCAATCCTTTCTTTCATATATTTATATGTCTGTATTCTCGCTTGTCTACACTGTTTTTTCTTCTATACTTTATTTAAACAACGCTGATGTTTTTATAAGGCAAAGAGCATTTTTTGCGATATCAAATCTGTTATCAGTCAAAGTGCGCGTTTAACTAGATTTCCCGATAAGTAAAACACATTGTGGGAAGCGATAGTGTTTATAAAGTTCACTTGCTCCTTTGGGACTACGGTTACAAGGTACGTCTTTCTTGAAAGTTTACTGCAAACGCGTGGCAAGAAACCTTTTAGTTCGTAAATTTCAATAGCTTACGAACAACTACAACTTCTTGTGAATTCCTCCCGGTACTTACATGGGATAGGTACGTGGGAAGTGTTCGAAGTTTCGAGTTCGAAAGTTGCGAGAGCATCGACAGAACGTATCCTCGACGTTTCAATTAAACGTTCCCCCATCGAAGACAGATGCATCGGATGTACAATTCATCTCGCATTATGGTATTCATTGGCCTTTTGATCCTCGAACACCAGGTGAGATCTAGTTACTGATTACATTTATCGAAATATTTCATTTAATTAGCTTAATTTCCAGTCAGGAACAACGAATTACGCTTCAAAGCGTTCGTACTCTTACGGTAATCCGGGGGCCTTTTCCTCTACTTATAAGAAAGTTCTTAGCCGAATTCGAGATGGTTTAGAACGTAAGGCGAGATAGATAGCAAAGATAAGGTGAATTGAAACGCAAGGTGTTAGACGAACAGGTCTAAGTGGTATCGAGGGTGTTGCTAGGTTACTACCCCGGATCGGTAGATGAGAAGGTGGTAGGTATCGGGCTTATAGAGCGTGTGTATCTTCGATAACAGGAAGGTTCGAACTGCGGTACACCTCAAACGTTACCTTCCTTCTTTGCCACCCAACTTTAGCTCTTAATTTTCTTCTCATTTCCGCTCTATTCTACCATCCCCTGCCAGTACATTTACCATCGCGCTTTGACCTTTTCATTTGATCAGTTTGTCAGCAATTATTCGTATAACGTTACACATCACGCGTTCATATGCATTCTAATTAAATTTTATCAATCACTATTAGCAGCAGTCATTTTACCAATTCGAACGCACAGCTTGTGCGATTCTATATCAACCGTATATACGCGTTATTTTTTCCTCTCCGCGTCTCGATTGATGTTCGCGATCAAATGAAACGCGAAGCGTTCAATCAACTATAAAGTATAACAAATCATATGGGAACGATCCAGCAATCGATAGCATTTCGCGTGAACGTTAACAACCTCTTTGCTCAGCTCGTTTATCTCGAATGTTCACAAATTGATCGCAATACATTCGGTTAACAGCTGGTCGGTATACCGGCGGCCCGATGTAGAACAACACCTACTCTGGTTTCGGGCAACGATAACCAACAGCGAACCCCTTCGACCAGTGCGGCGGACCCGATAGATATACCCTGCGATCAGTTATGCCCTGGCCCCTCTTGTTTCGACGTTGCGGTTGCATTAAAACAACCTGTTACCTCCGAACAGGTAACTCGGATCGTAGTTTTCTAATAACGAAAAACGAGCCGCTAGTTAACGATGGAAATTACACGACGCGGTCTCGTCCCGTAGCGCCGATCTTCTCGATAGAACCAACACGATTAACCTTAGGCTACAGTTACCATAGTTTACCGCCGATACATATACTTTGGCGACTGAAATTACGGTCGGCTATGGAGCGGGTTCGATCTTTGTTCTAGCGCATTACGTTAATTCCTGGTCTACTAGCGACTTGAGCGAGTCAAGAGTCAATATGCACCTGTGCTTCGGTAGCACGGAGAGTTCAATGAAATTTTAGACGTACAGATTAATCTTGAGATCAATCAATTCGTATATACTTTTTGTAAATTCGTTGACGAAACGAGGGAGAATACTTGAAACAGTATCTGTCTTATTAACGAAAAAAGGTCAAACATTCGTTCCCCTAATTCCGTTGTCTGGAATATATTCCGGCCAGCGTAGACGGTAGAAAGTTAACGTTTTACGAGAACGTCTTTCAGCGAGGTAACTGAGTGTCGCCCCTAGTCGATCGTACGTATCGGTTCAATTTTCATTTCCCTCCAATTTTCTACGGTGCTCTCCAATCGATTCGAGTAGGTACATACTCGAGTTAACGACTTCCTCCCTGTGCTTCGTTCGCTAATCGTTGGCTCTGTTGAACGTTGGACGGCGAGGAGGGTAGATTTTAAGAAACTGTCGAGGTGCGCAGCTTATCCAGCCCGATCGAGCAAGTTTTCGGGAATTAATTAATTCGTTCATTAGGAGAATCAATATTGTTTGAAGCTGAAGCGTTAAGCCTCGACGGCTAGGGGACGAGTAGGGGATCGACGGAAGGCAGAAGTTACGATCGTCACCTGTCTTATTGGTCGCTGCCCTCTGCCTCTCGTATAATATCGTGGCAAACGAGCTGCTGGAAAGCATCCCCCAAGGCCATTTCGAGCGGAAACTCGTTCCAAGTTTCGGACACGCGGCGCGCGGCGGATACACGACTGCACGTGTATTCGTTACGCGCATATACACGCACGTGCTTATGCACGGGGAGGATGGCCGAGCGTGAATCGCGAAGTGTACAGCAGCGATGTTCGAATTCAACAGCGTCGCAATATTCCGTTTCTGCGAGAGGCCATGCTCCGGCGGCGTTACATTATTCCATTCGCGAGAATAAGCAGATTCGATCATGTCGCGGCAAAGGAAATTCGTATTACGGTTGTTCGATCGGTCCTCGAGACAGTGACTGGCAGCCAGACACTGTTTCCTATTAACAGCAGAAAACGCGACGCGTTATCTCGTCGCGTGGTTATTTGACGCATCATGAATTCGAAACAACCGTCACCGCGGATTTGGTAATCCGATCTCGTCCTGCGCTTCCTCTTTGTTTTCTGTTGTTCATCTGTTGTGCTCCTCTTTGTTACAACAACGATTTTAATTCATGGTTATTCGTTTATCTTATTTGAAGCTGTTCCTCTATGTTCACACTGGTATGGTTTTAACCATGAGGACAAAAATTGAGGTTTATTCAAAAGTATCTGTGCTAGGCATATTAAACGTGAGTCAAGGATCGTGAAATAAAATATTATTAATCAAAATGGAGCCATTTTTACAATACATTACTTACGATTATGGCTGTTTGGGCATGCAACGTGGAGATAGCATCAAATTCCGCAAAGTTTCTGGCCTATCTGCGGTTCCGTAGTCGGAACAGCCGGTAGCGTGACATCATCGTCGGCCGAAACGGGCACCGTGGAAACGCGATAAGAGGGCGGGAAGCAAGGGAAACGATGATACTCGAGGAAAAGGGCTGCTCTGAAAAGCCTACGGCCTACCGCAATCATCGTAAGGGGATCCAGAGATCCCTTTCGGCCGTTACGTCATCCCGGCTATCCACCTTCGCTGGAACGTTCGCTTTTTGCCTGTGTTTCTCATTTTTCATCCCTCTCTCATTTTTTTCTTCTTTACTTTCTTCATCTCCGAGCTTCCAACACGGATGTAACAGAAGCCGTTTTAATAGCCCTACGGAGGACGCAACGATTGGTCGAAAAACCGGTTTCTGTTCTAAAATTTCCTCGAGGCACGTAGAATTGGTCAACTTTGTCCTCCTGCTTCTTTCTTTTCGTTCCTGCTTTTCGATTTACCCCTAGTCTAAGCTCCGACCACAGATTTTTTTGCGTTCGGTAGAAGGAAAGTTCGTTCTCTGATGGAAGGAAAGTTCCGATACAGGACCATTCTTTTTTTTTACTCTATCTCGTTCGATCGAAAATGATCACCTGGAGTTAGACTTAAATATTTCATTTTTAAGAAACGATTTTGGAATAAACCGTTCTGGAGAGGAAGAAAATCTTCATAAATTTTAACCCTGACTTGAACTTTTTATCGTTTTCATCGGGTTCATTAGCCTTTACGATCGTTTAAGAATGATTTAACTGCATAATCCTCTTATTCGTCAGGTCACGTTATGCATATTTTAACACGATAAAAACTACAATTCAGGCAATTAAGATCGCGTCCCTTCGATATTGCCTGATTAAGCAGCGATTCCACTCACCTGCCGTTCTCGCAGACCTCGAAGGAAGATCCCGCCGCCGCGAACGCTACTGAATTTTGAGAGATAAGTTCTCCTCGGGACTTCGAGTCGTGCATTTTCGTGGAGGCGTACGGGATAAGGAGAATACCCGGGGTTTAGGGGCGTCGGTGGCAAAAGGAGAAAAACGAGCCGAGAAAGGAAAGGGAAAAAAGTGAAACCGAGAGGAGATGGGGGAGAGGGCTGAGGATGGTGGAAGAAGAGAGTGCCGGCGTCAGAGGCAGGCAGGCAGAGCTCGCCGTTGCGAACTTTCGCAGATATTGAATATCTCGGACCATCAATCACTTCGGCACGGCAATATCCGAAAGTATTGGCCTTATATTTGTTTCTATATCGAGCACCGATTTATGGTTAAAGCACGTCCTTCCATCAGACTTCCTGAATCGTCCGATCTAGTTCAAGCTCTGACGATACGAACTTTGTATGGGGTTCTTCCCCGTTCCTTATTAAGCTCCGTAACTTTTAGTCTCGCGATCTTACTGCTTCTTTGCACTTCCAAAGTAGTGAGTAATCAGAAGTTCACAACAATGCCATTATACATAGCATTCTGTATTAAATATTCTTTATACTTTTTGTGCATTCGTAATCCTCCACGTTCACGTTACGTAGTTATATAAGCACTGCTGTCATTTCCAGTTTTTTATTCTTGTATGCACGTCTGAAATACAGATTTATCGCATTTCTTTTTGCCAAGAACACAGTCTAATGCTCGGCCTTAAATATTCGGATGTTGTGTGTCATCGTCAGCAACACGTGTGTTCGTATACGCTCACGGCTACGGTAGTTGAAAGTAAGCGACGAGCACAACGATTTTATTCCTTTATTTCTCCGTGTCTCGTACGCCGCGGAACTGCATTGAAATTCTCGCAATTTGTCTGCCACTAAATTACAAACCACCCAGTTGCACATATTAAGTTCTTCCCCTTCGCTTTTTACTTTTCTCAACCAACAATTTATTGTCAGGAAGATAAAAAGTTTTCATAATCAGGTAATTGAACAATAAAACTAGCACTCCAATTAAGTAAAATAGATGGGACACGATTATATAGTATAAATGACGACGTACGAGATTGGAAACTTAAATCTTTTTTATGTCGAGTCGTAGTGGCACGAACAGCGGTAAAAATAGGGGTTCCACAAGCTCAGCTGAATCTTATCCAAGCGCAATCATCTCGTTCGATCTCGAATCAGTAATACGCGGCTTGATTTCGTGTCTGATTCTCGCGTCGTTCCGAGCCGAATGTAGGGAACTTCTTTTCTCCGCGCCTCCATCCACCGGAGTCACCCCATTTCCGTCGACAGATCGCGGCAAAGTGCTTCGCGTGTAGACACCCTATGCGAAACGCTGGAGCCCCGATAGGGAGATCTCTCAAGATGGTGCACCTTCGCTGCTGCGAGACTTTTTTATCCCTCCCAACGACGCTCCTCGAGCATATATGTATACAGCAAGCTGTTTCTTCTTGCTGGCGCTCCTTCTTCAAGGCCGTACCGCAGCGGCTGAAAGAACGCCTGCAAGAGATGTATGACAGAATGAGCGACCGGGAAGGAGAAAAAGGGAGAGAGGTAGGAAAAGGAGATGGCCGATGGGGGAAAAATGCGAGTCGGGGGAGTCCGTTGAAGGTTCCAAGTTTCTTTATTAGATCGGGGGTGTCCATTCGTCGGAAATGGACCAAAATATCCTCGCCCTATCCTCCTCCAGCGGCGCACATTCCTCCGGTTCTTCCCCTCCACGTGTGTCACGTTTGCACGGCGAGGGTGTTTATACTGGAATGCAAAATTCAGCGAGCGGCATACGACTGCGAGATCGGAGGGGGGGGGGGGGGCAGGGGTCGTCGAAATCTAATACAGAAATAAAGATGAAATCTTGGAAAAGTTTCATAGGTACCCGCGTGTATCGCGGGGCTGGCTCCTCCGTTTGCCAACGGGCCAGACTTTCTTTCTCATCAAATATTGCTCCGTATATCGGCATATATCCGCGGGATCTTCGTCCGGTGACCCAATATCCTCTGGTGCCTATGCGCGATAGAGAATGCTTCTCTCGAACATTTCCGAAGTAGGCGCGTTCTGGCAACATGACGCCAATAAAATTCCTTCGTAGGACTTCGCGAGCGTCTTCGAATATTAAGCGTCATATGAAAAAGAGCATCCGGATCTCTTGCCCTGCCTTGGGATATCCTCCGGTATGTTGCCATAAATTTAACGTTGCATTATTAATCTTGTGTCGCATCGAACATCATCGTAAACTATATTGCGAGTAAATTATGAAATACTGCATTTCAGACAAGGTCCCATTTTCTCTCTTTTGTGATTTTATCTGTTTTGCTTGTAGAAATAGTAATTCTTGATGTCATGGTTAAATTTAGGACAAAGCACGTATGTAGATAAATTGACTTTATACGGATAAGTAGGCATTTAATTGAATAAAAAGTAATGTGACACCGAGGTCATCGGATAAAGTCTTCTTCTCGCGCGGAAACTTATCTTCGTTGAAAAAATACGCGAGAGAAGTTGGTGGCCGAACCAATATGATTCGATTCATCACGGATCGAGGCTAAAAGAGAATTGGCGTGTTTTCTTTCGTGATATCCGCTCGAACTCGAGGAAGCTTGCCTCGTCACGAACAACACGGGGGCGCCTCATCTTTCTTTTCCGATATTTATTTTACCGTAATTCCGTTTCACACGCGCACATATATGCGGTAAGTGGCCCGTTCCGCGGTTTCGTCCAATTTCGCCCGGAAGAGGAAATACTCCTCCCCGGAGTTTAGAGAGAAGTTTAAAGCCACTCTATCCGAAAGATTGGTAAAGTACCATTCCTATGCTAACAAGAGCTTCTTCAATTATACTTTGTCCTCGGTCCTTCGCCAATTGTTATTTGTCCTCCTCTTTCCACCTTTTCTCTTCGGCTTGATTTCCCCGTTTTGCATAATCTAATTTCGCCTCCTTACCGTTCCCGGGCATTTACCTTTATTATAATTAGTTTATTTCCGGCCAGGAAGTTTACAATACACCCATCGATAGCCGCTCAAGCAACTTCTTCGATTATAATATCTTCTTCATCTCCTGCTCTCTCTCTCTCTCTCTCTCCGTCTCCCGTGGACCGTAATTTCATTTTCCGGCCGAAAGTTCGTTCCCTTTCCGCGTAATTGGACGATTTCTCGTAAAAACCGCATTGTCTACCGTCCGATTGCAAACTAAGAACTGGAGAGGATTTGAAATCGAGAATGACTAACGGCGAACAGGAGGGTGCATATCCGGGGATACATACGTATCTACTACAGTGCGAATTGCGAGTGTACTATGGCTCCAGAACGCTATACTCGTACGCCGTTACGCTCATTCTTTTCGTCGCCTATAAAGTCACCGACGTTCTGGTTGTACGGAGGGCTGGAAATTTACTGTCCTTTTATGGGGATTTTTATCGCTGTGTAAACTATGCGATATCCTCCCATATCCGTTTCCGCTCTTACGGATGGCCCCGACCTTTATCCCGCCCTGAAATCGAGTTAGCTTTTTCCTTCGAGATGAATTCTGATAAATCGTATCGACCCTCACCCGTTTGTTAAGGCGACGTTCGCTGCTGATTCGCCGAGAAATACCTTACCGCGTGGTCAAGTAGAATAGAACGCCGTTAATTATGCACGAGCCCAATATTCGGGGCAAAATAGTACATTTTGGTACANTCAAGTAGAATAGAACGCCGTTAATTATGCACGAGCCCAATATTCGGGGCCGATAAATAGTACATTCGTGACGCGTGTTTACTGACTCGCTGAAGGCACACCGATTACGGTGTCGGGGTGGATAATAGTCAATAATTGCTCGATTGACTTTATTGGAATCTCAATTACTGGCGGCCGATGGAACCGTGTGTGGATCAAGCGGTTTCGCGATTTTTATACAGATTGTAGACAGAACTGTATCAAATTCGTCAATAAAAGTGGACAGATCTGAACAAATTGTTTTACATTTTTCTGAATTTTTTTATAAAGGCTTGTTGAATGTTTTGATTATAAGTTGTGTATTTACATGTTAGGTTTCTGTGGGATTAAGTCAAATCGGAACAGACAGATAGGAGTTGAAGTCACTTCTTGTAACTCCGTGGTTCTGCGGCTAACAGTTGCACCATACGTGAACTTTGATAATCTATATCGCTTACAGTCCGTGTCTCGACACCCGGCCACCTTGGCAGAAAAGTTCCAGATTCGAGGGCGGCTAGCTTCTACGAATTTTCCCTCCGCTATTCCCACGGAAATCGTAGCACGGCGGTGGCAGGCTGGGTAGCTGCGACCTGACGCAAACTTTGCACCACTTGTTATTAGATTACGTATCGTCTTCGCGATCTTTCGTATTTTCTCGAATTTCTTTGAAACCAAACAAGCTTTCCGAATTGTTTCGTCTCGGATTTTCCATGAGAAAACTTGTAAACTCTTTTTTAAGGTGCATCTATTAAACTGTTAAACAAGACACTGCAAATCGTAATGAAATTGTAGAATTTATTCTTCTGATTGGAAGATTCATTTATTAATAAGAATTTAGCCATTTTTACAATACATTATTGTACTTATTTTGGAAATAGATAAAACAAATTTTTGTAGTTTTATCGAATAGAAACCTGTGAAGTCTGGTTTCTGTCATTGCAGATTTTGAAAAACTACTGAATAGATAATCTCTCGAATTACTTGCAGAATTATCATGGATTTAGTCGAGTCTGTATCACTTTAACCATTTATTGATTTCTGGAGTATACTTGGGGGGATCAGTTTGTCGACATAATTCGATGCTACGCTCATTTTTATGTCCGCCTGCTTACTTATGTTTGATCAATGGCGCGTCGTTTTCGTAATTTTTTCCCTCGATGAAACGTCGTTACGGGTATCACGGTTGATACGACGCCGGTCGATTTTCAACATTGACGAAGAGCCTTTACGTGTCCCCTCGGCGAAGTTCTTCGCCGGATCAAGGATGGGCTCTGATTCTAAAATTTTTCTTCCGATATTCGCGAAATTCTCGTTACCATTACTCTCCGCTGCACGACGCGATCGAGAATAACGCGATATCCCGTACTCGGGATCCATTCTAACGAGTTTGATTTACCGGCGTTTACCTTCGGCCCGTTCCTCCTCATGAAAGTTCACGCCTGCTTCGCGATTTCATTAGGAAGTACATGTCGCAATATCTCGGACGACGTTACCTCGAAAAATACGATTCGCTCGTTTCTCGCCTTTATCGTTGCCTGACCCGTAGGAAGCGCGGCGATAAAACGATTATACCTCCCTTTGAAAACAGAGCGCGTGCGTATGATAAGCATGAAATAACGAATGGAAACTCGATTTTAATTTAGCTTCAACGATAGTTCACCCGGGCTGCTTTAACGCGTTTTATGCGGGTCAGCGTCAGCTGCGCGAGCCCAACGGTACATGGTGAAAAATACCGTCGATAAAGTATCGCGGCTTAGCGTGCCAGAACATAATTGCCAGCTATAATATGACTATTTCATTATGGACTAATCGCGCATACATAATTTCTAACGTAACCTATCTCTATCCCTAAGCTCGGATCTACATTATAACCGTATGTAGTTCTTTGACATTTCTTCAAAAATAGGAATTTTATACATATTATAGTTAGTATTCATTATTAAAATACAGCTAGTTTAGTGCAAAACACATTTTTCAATAGTAGCACATATAATTCGCCTTTTTAATTTGAATTCCTCGTTCCTGCACGATAGTCAGGATTTATGGTAATATTATCAGATAGTAGGGTTTCGATTGGCAATCGGAAAATTGAGCACGAATGTTCGGACGCCGAACACGGATGGGCGCGGGCCCGATGATGAATTTCGGCGAAGTTTTTGACGGATACACGATTCGCGATTGAATCGCGTGTACCTATGTACGGTTGGGCACCTCCAGCGCCGGCCAATCTTATTTCTACCCGCAGGACGGTATCGGAAGGCGATGCAGGTCGCGTATATACTATCAAAGAGGTGGATGGTCGGGTCTGGAGAGAAATAGAGGGCCATTCTGGAATCATACTGGATATCGTCGTCCAATCGTATTCCCCGTGTTCGCTTATCCTATTCCGTTCCGTTCCGTTCTGTTCCCGTCCGTAACCCGCTTCTACTATCCAACATTCATCGAGCGCATGTAATACCTCTCCCCCTACCGCCTCTTACCTTCTCTCTCCGTGTGTCGTCTCTGTTATATTCCGGCCGTTTCTCAAAGTGTGCAGCGCGCACGTATTCGTGTTCGAGCGCGATTTTGTTAAAAATACGAGACGCCCCGTCCGCACGACAAAAGTCCCTCTCTCTCCCGGGAGAGATTGCGAGACGCTTTTAAAGACATAAAATATAAGTAGCCGGAAGCTTCTCCTCCGTCCGTAAGGGACGGTTACGTACGCGACAGGTTTTACCATAAATAGAGACGTCCGACGGGATGGAATTGAACGGCTCGAACGCGGCTGGACGATAAATTTCCGTTGTTCGTGGAACAGAGAGCTCGCGTTTTATTCTCTCGTGATCAGAATTTACGAATTACGGTCTCCACGTGTATTAGGTGCGATCCAAATTTGCCTCTGTCTTCATCGAGTTAACACTTTGTTCTAGAATTTATTGTCAGTTGAATTATGCACTTTAAGAATTTTAACTTTTATCACCAATTACTGTAATCGTTAAATTTTGTCTAATAGGGTTTTAATGAAAATTAGATTTCGTACTGAGAAATTAATTTTTACTCAGGATCCATTTACTAAATTCTTCAGGAGATATTATCATACGAAAACGTCAGTTCGTAGTTTACATTTTTCCTTATTCTCGAAACCAGTTCACTTTCCCAATTTCGCATAGCGAATAATAAAGTCATAAAGCTTTCATGCATCTTTTAAAAAGGCGAGCGGGAATTTTGCTGCGAAATATAATACAAAATTCCTTTCCCGGGTTCCGTCGGATTTATGGCGCCGAGTGACTAAGAGACCCTTACCGGTTCATTTTGTCGCGTAGAAACGGCCAATTTTCGCCCGATTACCGAAATTAATCTGCATTAACCGCGGTTACCGCTGAGACGAATGACCGTTCGGGAATCGAGTGCCGTTCGCATCCATGATTTTCGGCCCAACTGAAACACCCGGGCTTAATGGCCACGATAACGAAAGTGGAAAGAGTCGAGCCCCCAATAGCCACAGTACCTGCGTCATAAATCTGAAGACGATGGCCCTGAAAGTGGTCCTGGCCCATAATGAATCGTCGGATTAGAGNTTTCTCAACCAACAATTTATTGTCAGGAAGATAAAAAGTTTTCATAATCAGGTAATTGAACAATAAAACTAGCACTCCAATTAAGTAAAATAGATGGGACACGATTATATAGTATAAATGACGACGTACGAGATTGGAAACTTAAATCTTTTTTATGTCGAGTCGTAGTGGCACGAACAGCGGTAAAAATAGGGGTTCCACAAGCTCAGCTGAATCTTATCCAAGCGCAATCATCTCGTTCGATCTCGAATCAGTAATACGCGGCTTGATTTCGTGTCTGATTCTCGCGTCGTTCCGAGCCGAATGTAGGGAACTTCTTTTCTCCGCGCCTCCATCCACCGGAGTCACCCCATTTCCGTCGACAGATCGCGGCGAAGTGCTTCGCGTGTAGACACCCTATGCGAAACGCTGGAGCCCCGATAGGGAGATCTCTCAAGATGGTGCACCTTCGCTGCTGCGAGACTTTTTTTATCCCTCCCAACGACGCTCCTCGAGCATATATGTATACAGCAAGCTGTTTCTTCTTGCTGGCGCTCCTTCTTCAAGGCCGTACCGCAGCGGCTGAAAGAACGCCTGCAAGAGATGTATGACAGAATGAGCGACCGGGAAGGAGAAAAAGGGAGAGAGGTAGGAAAAGGAGATGGCCGATGGGGGAAAAATGCGAGTCGGGGGAGTCCGTTGAAGGTTCCAAGTTTCTTTATTAGATCGGGGGTGTCCATTCGTCGGAAATGGACCAAAATATCCTCGCCCTATCCTCCTCCAGCGGCGCACATTCCTCCGGTTCTTCCCCTCCACGTGTGTCACGTTTGCACGGCGAGGGTGTTTATACTGGAATGCAAAATTCAGCGAGCGGCATACGACTGCGAGATCGGAGCGGGGGGGGGGGCAGGGGTCGTCGAAATCTAATACAGAAATAAAGATGAAATCTTGGAAAAGTTTCATAGGTACCCGCGTGTATCGCGGGGCTGGCTCCTCCGTTTGCCAACGGGCCAGACTTTCTTTCTCATCAAATATTGCTCCGTATATCGGCATATATCCGCGGGATCTTCGTCCGGTGACCCAATATCCTCTGGTGCCTATGCGCGATAGAGAATGCTTCTCTCGAACATTTCCGAAGTAGGCGCGTTCTGGCAACATGACGCCAATAAAATTCCTTCGTAGGACTTCGCGAGCGTCTTCGAATATTAAGCGTCATATGAAAAAGAGCATCCGGATCTCTTGCCCTGCCTTGGGATATCCTCCGGTATGTTGCCATAAATTTAACGTTGCATTATTAATCTTGTGTCGCATCGAACATCATCGTAAACTATATTGCGAGTAAATTATGAAATACTGCATTTCAGACAAGGTCCCATTTTCTCTCTTTTGTGATTTTATCTGTTTTGCTTGTAGAAATAGTAATTCTTGATGTCATGGTTAAATTTAGGACAAAGCACGTATGTAGATAAATTGACTTTATACGGATAAGTAGGCATTTAATTGAATAAAAAGTAATGTGACACCGAGGTCATCGGATAAAGTCTTCTTCTCGCGCGGAAACTTATCTTCGTTGAAAAAATACGCGAGAGAAGTTGGTGGCCGAACCAATATGATTCGATTCATCACGGATCGAGGCTAAAAGAGAATTGGCGTGTTTTCTTTCGTGATATCCGCTCGAACTCGAGGAAGCTTGCCTCGTCACGAACAACACGGGGGCGCCTCATCTTTCTTTTCCGATATTTATTTTACCGTAATTCCGTTTCACACGCGCACATATATGCGGTAAGTGGCCCGTTCCGCGGTTTCGTCCAATTTCGCCCGGAAGAGGAAATACTCCTCCCCGGAGTTTAGAGAGAAGTTTAAAGCCACTCTATCCGAAAGATTGGTAAAGTACCATTCCTATGCTAACAAGAGCTTCTTCAATTATACTTTGTCCTCGGTCCTTCGCCAATTGTTATTTGTCCTCCTCTTTCCACCTTTTCTCTTCGGCTTGATTTCCCCGTTTTGCATAATCTAATTTCGCCTCCTTACCGTTCCCGGGCATTTACCTTTATTATAATTAGTTTATTTCCGGCCAGGAAGTTTACAATACACCCATCGATAGCCGCTCAAGCAACTTCTTCGATTATAATATCTTCTTCATCTCCTGCTCTCTCTCTCTCTCTCTCTCCGTCTCCCGTGGACCGTAATTTCATTTTCCGGCCGAAAGTTCGTTCCCTTTCCGCGTAATTGGACGATTTCTCGTAAAAACCGCATTGTCTACCGTCCGATTGCAAACTAAGAACTGGAGAGGATTTGAAATCGAGAATGACTAACGGCGAACAGGAGGGTGCATATCCGGGGATACATACGTATCTACTACAGTGCGAATTGCGAGTGTACTATGGCTCCAGAACGCTATACTCGTACGCCGTTACGCTCATTCTTTTCGTCGCCTATAAAGTCACCGACGTTCTGGTTGTACGGAGGGCTGGAAATTTACTGTCCTTTTATGGGGATTTTTATCGCTGTGTAAACTATGCGATATCCTCCCATATCCGTTTCCGCTCTTACGGATGGCCCCGACCTTTATCCCGCCCTGAAATCGAGTTAGCTTTTTCCTTCGAGATGAATTCTGATAAATCGTATCGACCCTCACCCGTTTGTTAAGGCGACGTTCGCTGCTGATTCGCCGAGAAATACCTTACCGCGTGGTCAAGTAGAATAGAACGCCGTTAATTATGCACGAGCCCAATATTCGGGGCAAAATAGTACATTTTGGTACATGACGCGTGTTTACTGACTCGCTGAAGGCACACCGATTACGGTGTCGGGGTGGATAATAGTCAATAATTGCTCGATTGACTTTATTGGAATCTCAATTACTGGCGGCCGATGGAACCGTGTGTGGATCAAGCGGTTTCGCGATTTTTATACAGATTGTAGACAGAACTGTATCAAATTCGTCAATAAAAGTGGACAGATCTGAACAAATTGTTTTACATTTTTCTGAATTTTTTTATAAAGGCTTGTTGAATGTTTTGATTATAAGTTGTGTATTTACATGTTAGGTTTCTGTGGGATTAAGTCAAATCGGAACAGACAGATAGGAGTTGAAGTCACTTCTTGTAACTCCGTGGTTCTGCGGCTAACAGTTGCACCATACGTGAACTTTGATAATCTATATCGCTTACAGTCCGTGTCTCGACACCCGGCCACCTTGGCAGAAAAGTTCCAGATTCGAGGGCGGCTAGCTTCTACGAATTTTCCCTCCGCTATTCCCACGGAAATCGTAGCACGGCGGTGGCAGGCTGGGTAGCTGCGACCTGACGCAAACTTTGCACCACTTGTTATTAGATTACGTATCGTCTTCGCGATCTTTCGTATTTTCTCGAATTTCTTTGAAACCAAACAAGCTTTCCGAATTGTTTCGTCTCGGATTTTCCATGAGAAAACTTGTAAACTCTTTTTTAAGGTGCATCTATTAAACTGTTAAACAAGACACTGCAAATCGTAATGAAATTGTAGAATTTATTCTTCTGATTGGAAGATTCATTTATTAATAAGAATTTAGCCATTTTTACAATACATTATTGTACTTATTTTGGAAATAGATAAAACAAATTTTTGTAGTTTTATCGAATAGAAACCTGTGAAGTCTGGTTTCTGTCATTGCAGATTTTGAAAAACTACTGAATAGATAATCTCTCGAATTACTTGCAGAATTATCATGGATTTAGTCGAGTCTGTATCACTTTAACCATTTATTGATTTCTGGAGTATACTTGGGGGGATCAGTTTGTCGACATAATTCGATGCTACGCTCATTTTTATGTCCGCCTGCTTACTTATGTTTGATCAATGGCGCGTCGTTTTCGTAATTTTTTCCCTCGATGAAACGTCGTTACGGGTATCACGGTTGATACGACGCCGGTCGATTTTCAACATTGACGAAGAGCCTTTACGTGTCCCCTCGGCGAAGTTCTTCGCCGGATCAAGGATGGGCTCTGATTCTAAAATTTTTCTTCCGATATTCGCGAAATTCTCGTTACCATTACTCTCCGCTGCACGACGCGATCGAGAATAACGCGATATCCCGTACTCGGGATCCATTCTAACGAGTTTGATTTACCGGCGTTTACCTTCGGCCCGTTCCTCCTCATGAAAGTTCACGCCTGCTTCGCGATTTCATTAGGAAGTACATGTCGCAATATCTCGGACGACGTTACCTCGAAAAATACGATTCGCTCGTTTCTCGCCTTTATCGTTGCCTGACCCGTAGGAAGCGCGGCGATAAAACGATTATACCTCCCTTTGAAAACAGAGCGCGTGCGTATGATAAGCATGAAATAACGAATGGAAACTCGATTTTAATTTAGCTTCAACGGTAGTTCACCCGGGCTGCTTTAACGCGTTTTATGCGGGTCAGCGTCAGCTGCGCGAGCCCAACGGTACACGGTGAAAAATACCGTCGATAAAGTATCGCGGCTTAGCGTGCCAGAAAATAATTGCCAACTATAATATGACTGTTTCATTATGGACTAATCGCGTATACATAATTTCTAACGTATTCTCTATCCCTAAGCTCGGATCTACATTATAACCGTATGTAGTTCTTTGACATTTCTTCAAAAATAGGAATTTTATACATATTATAGTTAATATTCATTATTAAAATACAGCTAGTTTAGTGCAAAACATATTTTTCAATACTAGCACATATAATTCGCCTTTTTAATTTGAATTCCTCGTTCCTGCACGATAGTCAGGATTTATGGTAATATTATCAGATAGTAGGGTTTCGATTGGCAATCGGAAAATTGAGCACGAATGTTCGGACGCCGAACACGGATGGGCGCGGGCCCGATGATGAATTTCGGCGAAGTTTTTGACGGATACACGGTTCGCGATTGAATCGCGTGTACCTATGTACGGTTGGGCACCTCCAGCGCCGGCCAATCTTATTTCTATCCGCAGGACGGTATCGGAAGGCGATGCAGGTCGCGTATATACTATCAAAGAGGTGGATGGTCGGGTCTGGAGAGAAATAGAGGGCCATTCTGGAATCATACTGGATATCGTCGTCCAATCGTATTCCCCGTGTTCGCTTATCCTATTCCGTTCCGTTCCGTTCTGTTCCCGTCCGTAACCCGCTTCTACTATCCAACATTCATCGAGCGCATGTAATACCTCTCCCCCTACCGCCTCTTACCTTCTCTCTCCGTGTGTCGTCTCTGTTATATTCCGGCCGTTTCTCAAAGTGTGCAGCGCGCACGTATTCGTGTTCGAGCGCGATTTTGTTAAAAATACGAGACGCCCCGTCCGCACGACAAAAGTCCCTCTCTCTCCCGGGAGAGATTGCGAGACGCTTTTAAAGACATAAAATATAAGTAGCCGGAAGCTTCTCCTCCGTCCGTAAGGGACGGTTACGTACGCGACAGGTTTTACCATAAATAGAGACGTCCGACGGGATGGAATTGAACGGCTCGAACGCGGCTGGACGATAAATTTCCGTTGTTCGTGGAACAGAGAGCTCGCGTTTTATTCTCTCGTGATCAGAATTTACGAATTACGGTCTCCACGTGTATTAGGTGCGATCCAAATTTGCCTCTGTCTTCATCGAGTTAACACTTTGTTCTAGAATTTATTGTCAGTTGAATTATGCACTTTAAGAATTTTAATTTTTATCACCAATTACTGTAATCGTTAAGTTTTGTCTAATAGGGTTTTAATGAAAATTAGATTTCGTACTGAGAAATTAATTTTTACTCAGGATCCATTTACTAAATTCTTCAGGAGATATTATCATACGAAAACGTCAGTTCGTAGTTTACATTTTTCATTATTCTCGAAACCAGTTCACTTTCCCAATTTCGCATAGCGAATAATAAAGTCATAAAGCTTTCATGCATCTTTTAAAAAGGCGAGCGGGAATTTTGCTGCGAAATATAATACAAAATTCCTTTCCCGGGTTCCGTCGGATTTATGGCGCCGAGTGACTAAGAGACCCTTACCGGTTCATTTTGTCGCGTAGAAACGGCCAATTTTCGCCCGATTACCGAAATTAATCTGCATTAACCGCGGTTACCGCTGAGACGAATGACCGTTCGGGAATCGAGTGCCGTTCGCATCCATGATTTTCGGCCCAACTGAAACACCCGGGCTTAATGGCCACGATAACGAAAGTGGAAAGAGTCGAGCCCCCAATAGCCACAGTACCTGCGTCATAAATCTGAAGACGATGGCCCTGAAAGTGGTCCTGGCCCATAATGAATCGTCGGATTAGAGATCGTACGTGAAAAGATATGGTCAGAAGAAAAGTTCCGTGGGGAGTTTGTCATGCCGGTTGACCGGCGAAGACTCCAAAGAAGCTCGTTAGCTCCCATTGACTTCGTACCGTGAGACGGATCTTACTCTCATTCCGCAGATAATCACGTTAATTTCCCGTCATTTTTCCGCGCTGTACGCCCCACATTCCGAACCCGATTTGATCATTGAAACGGAAATTGCCTATGGAAATGGCAAATGCCGAAAGTCGTAAGAAACCAGTCTATTATTTTTCATAAAATTGACGTAACTATGAAAACTCTTATTAATATGGAAGAAAGCATGATATTTGAATATGAAATGAATTAAGCTGACAAAAATCAAAGTGGATATTTTGACATGCAAATAAACTTTTTAATATGTCGTCAAGATGTTTTTCTCTTGACAATCTTCGCCCCTCATAAAGGGCATCCAGTAAAATCTTATTTCCCCAAGATTATAGGCGCTACCGGGCGTTGTAGTAAAGCAGATAGAAAGGCAAGAGTAGCCGTTTCCTGAGCGCTCTTTCCAGGCCCTTAAAAGAGGAAACGCGGAGTCGAGTGTAGCTACATTTTAGCAGATTCTTTGCGTGCTCTTGCGCGAGGCTAATTAATTTGTAATTACCACGGGATTCGTTAATTTTGCATATTTCCATGGACGGGAGGTCGTACTTAAAGGCGACGCAGCCGGCCGGAACACGGGAATTCGAAAACAAAGGTACCCATCCAAGAACAGTGATTAAATTATGGATATTAAAACGTTTGCGTTAGTACGTTGTAGCCGTATAAATACGCACGGTAGAAGAGCATAATTGCTCGATATTGAGTCTCGACGAGGAGGCAGAAAATCAATGCGTGTTTATAAATATAAAATTTAATGAAATTCCGATTTATTAAAGCCAAGAGGCACTTGCTCATTTTTCCTCTGATTATTAATACGATTGCTCGTTAATTATAAATTCGATACGTCGTGTCACTCAATTTTAGCTCGTTATCAGTGCATTGGAAATTTTATATATTCATGGGAAAATTAGAAATATAACAAATACGTGCGATGCTCGAAATGAATGAAATATTCAAAGCACAATGCTTAAGTGATGAAAGCAGTTTTATTTTTCATAAAAATTTATAGCCCGCAAAACGTGGTGATAAAATTGTATAAAAGGAATGAGAAAAAATGTTTAAGTTGGTGTAGAAGTGACAAAGTAGAACGTAGAGCGGGGACATTAATTCGGAGTTTTAATTAAATCTGAGCCGATATTCCGATTCCCTTGAAAGGATCACGACACCAGCGACGCGTGCCTGATCCGAAAAGCCGGCAATATTTAATTTTAATGCTCGCACCTAGCGCGGCCCGGTTGATATACGAGCGTGTCATTCGCGGAACGGCGTGTGCGCTCGACATTATACATATATACTCACCTTCCGGTTCAGTTTATTTGGCAACGAGCCAGTTTCGTTCCGGCACCCCCTGTCGTAATAGGCACGGGCACCCCCCCCGATCGGTTGGATAGGATGGCGCTGCCATTTTCAAACAATCGCTCACGATCCACCCTCGTCTCCGTCCTTATTTTGTACTTTCGCGTGTACACTCACGTCTAGAAGTGATTTTTACTTCCAATCAGAATTCGTAAATTATTAATCAAACGTCTGACATGATTTTTCATTTCATTATTGATTAGATATAAATATCTGTTATATAATTGATACGATTGCGTTTGAGACTTAATTAAAAATCTTAAGCGTAAGTTTCATTAGATGTTGACGTCGAGAAATCCATGCACGTTCTTCAAATATCAGTACTATGCCTTCGGGGGCTAAGCAGCTTCATAAGCACATTATATTTTTGCGACAAGTATACCGCGTATTATGTAGCCGCTTATTTTGTCGTCCGTACACGTCGATTGGGCACGGTGCTTGGCCAGGCCAGGCCGTCCGTGTGTGTCTCCATCGTCGTCCAGGTACAAAGCACGAAATTGGAAGGACACTGGCACGGCAAGCTGGCTCCGTACCCGGCTACACATCCCGTAGGGATGCTGGGGTAGAAAATAAGGGAAATCCTTTTGTGCCTTTTGCTGCTTGCGCGGGACGTAAGGACGTGTACGTGTTCCACGATTCGGTATAAAGCACGGATAGACCGAGGGACAGGGAACTGGCGTGTCTAGATTCTCTCGTATATTGCTCGATTTAGAATTCTCGGTCTCATCGCTGCGCTGCGCTGCTGGCTACGTATAAACGCCGGGAGGTCTTACAAGTTCTCGCAACTCACGGTTCCGTTCCCTTTTCCCTATCGGGACTCTCAAATCGAAATATTTTTAGCTAGTCGCGCGCAAAGTCGCGGACGTATTTTTTGACACCTCTCGCGAGAAACTTGTGCCAACACGTTGTATTTGTTGGTGAAATAAAACGAGCCTTCTCCTCCTAAAGACGCATGGATCCTCGAGGGATTTCGCGTCAACCGTTTGGCATATCGAAGAGGAACGTAAGGTGGTCCTCGCTAAGATTTGTAGGATATAGGCACCGGGCGATTGAATAACGTTAATGTAAGTTTCCTCCTCCGTTCCGGGTGGGAAAATATTATTCGACGGATAACTCTTTTATCGTTCCACCCTGAAAAATTCCTGGAGAGGCGACCATCCACCGCCGAGATTCGATTGTCTTTTTTCGCCCTCGCCCCCCGCTCCTCTCTCTCTATCTCTCTCTCTCTCTCTTCTGTATGTGAGACGATGGCACGGAGAAAAAGAGAGGCAATTTAAGTGGAGGAACGAGGGAAGGACAGGGATGAAATACGATGGACGGGCACGAACGGTAAAAGCATTTCCTTTTCGCGGACCTATGAAAACATAGTTTTCTCTGCTGTCCCACACATACCAGTCTCCTCCTCTGTATGACGTACGAGATAGCCATTAATATCATCCTAGTACGTACATTTACTTCGATATCCTGGTTAGGAGGGTCTCGAACTCTGTTAATGTTATTTCGATCGTGCCTTTATTTTATCTGGGCATATACACTACCGGCCAAAAGTTTGGCGGCATGAGAGAGACGTTACGTGCTCGTATTATGGTGAATAAAACGAAGGATAGAAGGGGGAATCATAAAGTAATTTCTATTACTTATTTGTATAATGTCCGCAAAATATATACATAAATTTATTTTATAAATTTTGTACATCGTTACATANGATAGCCATTAATATCATCCTAGTACGTACATTTACTTCGATATCCTGGTTAGGAGGGTCTCGAACTCTGTTAATGTTATTTCGATCGTGCCTTTATTTTATCTGGGCATATACACTACCGGCCAAAAGTTTGGCGGCATGAGAGAGACGTTACGTGCTCGTATTATGGTGAACAAAACGAAGGATAGAAGGGGGAATCATAAAGTAATTTCTATTACTTATTTGTATAATGTCCACAAAATATATACATAAATTTATTTTATAAATTTTGTACATCGTTACATATAACGAATAATGGCTGAGTGCCTCGAATTATAATCTGAAATAATGCAACGTCTGAAAATACGCGTAACACGGGACACTGGATTTTACGATTGTACCCGGTAATTATAGAGCATTACTTCTCCTTCCGAAACAGAGCGTTCCGCTATAAATTCTCGTAATCTTTGGATACTACGCTGCGATCAAATTACCGTGTTTTAACATCGAAGGGAAGCCGATCCGCATTTTCTCTGCGATATTCAGGCAAACAAATTTATTTTCATACGCTGAAAATCGTTGGTTAACTCGAAGCCGCTCCGTCTGCTCCCGATATACCATAATATACGCGGAGGCAAAGAAGAAGGCAGATCCGATAAACCTCTTGCAAAAGCACGAAGGCAGCGACAACAAGCTGATATCCACGGATTACGGACGCACCGTATATACTTTATCCTTGCTTCCTGTGTATACGTATTCACATTCACTGTCGTGCGAGAACGCCAGCCGAAGCATACGCCGCTTCTTCTTCTTCTTCTTCTTCTTCTCCCTCGTCCACCTCCCTCGAACGCGTGTACACACGTAGGCGAACGTAGTCACAAGCGACGAACGTGTTGCTCACGGGTACGCCAACACACGAGCGAGATTCTCTTTCGTGCACACTGTATCTTTAGCCGAGGGAAGGAAGCAGCCCCGAGAAGTTATGAGACGACGGCCATCTTTAGGTATTCTTCCTTCCTCTCCCGGTTCCTTCCTTCTTTTCTTACGCCCGGGTCGGGTCTCTTGGTCCTTGGGTCCGGGGAGAAGAAGCCTCGGGACTGTTCCCGAGGAAAACGAGGTCGTGGCGTAGCGGAGCGGAGCGAGTCTCCCCGCGCCGCGGCGCGTCGCGTCGTAACGTTCTCTATCGCTGAGAGCCATACATCATCATCGTGTTCAACGAGAACCGGACACCTCTAAGTGCCTCGAATCGACCTTCGTGCCTCGGTCCTTTTATGCTGGATTCATCCTGGCTTTATCGTGCTCCGCCACGAGCAGGTTCATCCTAGAACGACGACCGTCGCTTTCCTTTTTCGCCTCACGGTCCTGCCGCCGCCGTTCGCCTTGCCTGAAAGAGTCCCCGCGGTGCCGTACTTTCTCGTTTCCCGATTTTCGGTGTCCGGCTCGCTCGCTTGTCAGCCCGCACGTGCACACGCGTAACACACGTACGGACCCCGCCGGACCGCATATTGCGATATTTTTCGTGGCGCGTCGCGATGCGACGTGCTCGGTTGCTTTGAATCGGTCGAGTGTTACGTTTCCGAGGCAGCTCCGTAGTTTGGGATTTAATTAAAACATTCCGATCCAATTCGCTTGTTGGAACACATCGGACCGTGCAATTGTGTACCTTTGAAAGCTAAGGAAGAGGAGTGTGCGGTAGGTAATTGGGACGGGTCACGCCTACACCGCATATCTAGAGTCCTCCGCTGCGGTTGCTTACTCTTCAGCGTACATATTTATTATTCGATCGGTTATTATTGGGTCGGAGATCAGGGAATCGGGCTTCGCGATAGATAACGGGGCTCTAGATTAGAGAGTGCGTCGGGGTCATTCCGCACGCAGCGCAGCACGTGCACCGGACCGTTTGGCGCACGCTAATTACACAGGCCAACGTAATTCCATTAGCGTAATCGCATCGCGGACCGGTAATTGAACGGCTAATTAGATTAATTTAAAATTTCGTTAATTCGCCCGGTCCAATTAGTAGATTGTACCGGGGCGTCTGCCGTTCGCTTCCGATCGTTGAAGATGCTGAAAAATCTACTTGTTCGATGGGGAGTGCTCGTTTTTCTTTTTCATGGGGCTCTGGTAATAAGGAAGGTCCCCGTGTAGGTACACGGAGTCGAGTCATCGTACATGATAAGAAACCGGGGGGGTGCGGGGGAGGTAAGGGCAGAATTGAATTCTGCCGCCTGCGTCTCGAGGAAAGTGCGGCGTAAGGAGGACGTGCCACTCCCGCGAGTAATTGACGCTGATTAAAATTCCATGGAGAAGAGCCGCCGGTCTCTTTCTACCCGCCAGCGTACGTGGTAAACCGGAAAAGCCGATCGCCCATCTCTCGGCCGATCGCTTCCCGGAACACAATTGTCATGGAGATATCTTCAGAACTGCTTAAACCTCTGCTTACTTGATTGCATTCTTCTTCCTAGGTTTCGTTGCAAATAAATAATGAACGACGATAAATTAATAAAATACGCCTAATTTACGCGTCTATTACAATGCGGGTTTGATGGATGATCGACAATTTCTATGAAATAGATAGTTAACAGTCGAGCTGTACATTCGACGATTCAACGATTCAATAATTTCGCGATTAATATTATAGCCTGTTAAATGCTGCAAATTCGGTTTTATGCGCGCGTATTAATCAGCAGTATAAAGGATATATAGTTAGCAATAATAAACCGTCGTCGGTATTAGCACGTTAATGAACTCTGTTAATTGTGAGCCGCTAAGCTTTCAATATTGGAAACTTTATTAATCATTCGCGTTACCGGCGATACGAGGACACGACGATGGCTACGAAGTGTGTTTAACGTGGATCGCCTGCCTCGATTGTAATGCATTTTTCATCGATATTAATTGGTCTCCGCCGCGATTTAACGGGATAACAATACCTCCCGGCCGGCCGGATCAATCACGGCGCGTAGATTCACGTAATCGTCAACGATATCACGTTTCGAGTATTTACTCGTGACCGGCGGAGCGCGGCTACCGTGGGCGTGAATTCAAGCTCTACGGCAGCATCGACAATAATCGATGTAGACGCTCGTTAGCTAATTCGACGATACGCGAAGGAATTTCCGGAGCGAAAGAAATCATCAGACCCTCGACTGCTCGACGAGAATTCCTTTTGTTCCACGGCAATCTGAAATGGTCGTTATGTGCATCGAGAGACAAAAGTCCTAGGCCATGAATTCCACGCTTCGAAAAATCGGAAATTCATATGAACAAAAATAGTGAAATAATTTCTGACTTCTAATAGCAGTTATCGCACAGAATTATGTATCGCCACGTGTAATGCATTCGAATTCACGAGGGTACTACTAAGACGTAAGATGACCTGCTTTTCACGGAGGGTCCTTGTTTTTAGCTCACGTTGTAGATAAATTGCGGGTGCAGAGCGCAACAGAAAGAAGTCGTTATACCGCGCGATAGGAACGGTTGCCGGAATTGCCGTTGAAATCACTGCTTGTCAGCGCTCGACAACGCGCCGCGACGCCGAATCTTCTCGTTCCCGTCTCGCCCTCCGAGACCTTAGTTCTCAGCTATATGCATAGATAACAAGTGCATTATACCGCGTAAAATCTGAAATGCATAATGTATTCGGTGTGTCTGTGTCAGCCGCACACCGCGCGGCGACGTGTTCGCGCGCCGCCGCTCGCTACCCGCGTGCGTGCGCGTGTGTACGTACATGTACGTAGCCGAATTTACATATTTACAATACGGGTGTGTACACAAGCCTCGACAGAGAAGGATCCCTCTCCTCAGACATAATACATAGTCGCTCTTTTACCAGTCTTAGCCCGCCTTATTTTCGCGGAAGCATCACCCGTTCGGCTCCCCTTACCGCGCCGTCCCCCTCATCTCGTTTCGCCCAACAGATTACCCACCTTTCGAAAGTACGTCGTACATAAAATATGATGTTCGAAAAATATATGGCCCCTTATCCGGCGTGTAGAAGGATTTTCGTATCAGTGCTCCTATTTTCCCCGCAGGATTTACTGTTTATTACGATTACCAAGCAGTACGAATATAAAGAACTCCGCGAAGTATGTCTCGGCCGGGCTGTGTGCGTGCTCTGAAAGAAAGATATAACTGCGAGAAAACTTCGTCCCGCGGTGAGACCCGATTTAGCTCGGGAACTCCCGTAAATTCTCCTATTGTCATTAGCCGGAGGGGTCGAAAAACTTCTATATTACGGGTGTTTTACGATCGCGAGTTATCAAGCGCGTAAAACGTTTTCATTCGGCCGGAAGATGGTATTCCGCGATTGCGGAACGGCCGGTCGGCACGGGCAAATCGGTATTAACGCCGTAGACAATTGTTAGACAATGTCGGTATTGTCCTTTTCATTTTACCTCCCTTTTTTTTTATTCGCCCTCTGCGGAAAATTATGGCCGGGTCAACAGAATTTCCTCTCCTATTGTTATGGCCTAAAGCTCGTATGGTTGGACCAGGGGTCGCCAACTTGCGGCTCATTGTCAGTAGAATCATACTTGTGGCTCTCGAGTAGTTTAATAGTACATATTGAAAAATATATTGCAATTGCCAAACAAATATAATAATTCTGATAAATAAAATGCGTGTCAGATCGCGTGCATGTAAACGTAGCTTTATTTTATGTTTCACAGCACATAACAGTTATATTATTTTTTCTAATACATATTACCTTATATGTGGCAATTTAGAAAAATAATTTACCATATTAGGAAGAAAATGACCTTTAACTTCAGAAAGGTTGCCAACCCCTGGGTTAGACTATTGAATGCGCGTTGAATTTTTTCGTTCGCTTTTTCGTCCGCTTGAACATCGCACTGCAACCCCTAAACGCCAACCCCTGCGCGCGCGCGAGCACGTGAAAGAGAATAGACGGGCCGAAGAATGGNCGTCCCGCGGTGAGACCCGATTTAGCTCGGGAACTCCCGTAAATTCTCCTATTGTCATTAGCCGGAGGGGTCGAAAAACTTCTATATTACGGGTGTTTTACGATCGCGAGTTATCAAGCGCGTAAAACGTTTTCATTCGGCCGGAAGATGGTATTCCGCGATTGCGGAACGGCCGGTCGGCACGGGCAAATCGGTATTAACGCCGTAGACAATTGTTAGACAATGTCGGTATTGTCCTTTTCATTTTACCTCCCTTTTTTTTTATTCGCCCTCTGCGGAAAATTATGGCCGGGTCAACAGAATTTCCTCTCCTATTGTTATGGCCTAAAGCTCGTATGGTTGGACCAGGGGTCGCCAACTTGCGGCTCATTGTCAGTAGAATCATACTTGTGGCTCTCGAGTAGTTTAATAGTACATATTGAAAAATATATTGCAATTGCCAAACAAATATAATAATTCTGATAAATAAAATGCGTGTCAGATCGCGTGCATGTAAACGTAGCTTTATTTTATGTTTCACAGCACATAACAGTTATATTATTTTTTCTAATACATATTACCTTATATGTGGCAATTTAGAAAAATAATTTACCATATTAGGAAGAAAATGACCTTTAACTTCAGAAAGGTTGCCAACCCCTGGGTTAGACTATTGAATGCGCGTTGAATTTTTTCGTTCGCTTTTTCGTCCGCTTGAACATCGCACTGCAACCCCTAAACGCCAACCCCTGCGCGCGCGCGAGCACGTGAAAGAGAATAGACGGGCCGAAGAATGGGTTCTGATTCTGTTCCCGTTAGAAACGGAGGTGCTGACGATGCCATTTGTAGAACCCGTATGACTACCTATGTGTACGTACAAGCTCCAGGTGCAAATTCGTACGTGTAAGGGATATTATCGTATCCTTCACGTTGAACAATGGTCTTCTATTTACTCTAGCTTTTAGAAATTTGATTAATCTTCTATTTTAATATTAAATCCCTTAAATCATGAATAAATCCTACTCAGTTAATTAAGAAGTAAAATAGGAATATAGTATTTGAGTTGGTTTTTACAGAAGACTTACCTGGTCTGTGTTTCTCCTTCTAATTGTAAGAGAATTTTTATGAAAGAGTTTTTTGATTTTTATTAATCGGATTCTTACAATATTCAGGAGTATCTATATATGTAAATAAGTACATGTATAGCTGGCAAAATTGTGAAATCGCAAAGAATTCATTTATATGGTTAATATGTTTTACAATCACTGTACTTGCGTTTGCTAGCAGCTGTAATGAAACGCACAGGTAAAATAACTACAGCACGCGTTTCCCTCAATTGCTTTTTTTACGTTTGTTCGTTTGCTGTTCTATTGGTTTCACGTTACGGCGGTAATAAGGATAACGATAACAATAATGCGCGTTGCATAGACAAGTTCCGAGCGAAAGAAACTCCCCGAGGTAAAGTAGCTCTCCTTCGAATGTGCTTGTAACTTCCGCTGGTCGTTAGTGGCGGTATCGAGGGGGATGTTTCCTCACGGTTCGCTACTTTAGAGTTGCAACAGCCCGGCAGGGATGTAACGAGTTTTGCGTGCTCGACGACAATTCTGCAGTTAAAAAACGATTCGGATTCAACAAACTTCCTTTCGTGGTCTCTGTTTCAAACAAAACTAGCCAATTGGTGTTCCAACGTACGATTTATACAAAGTTATACCTCGCAACTTAGTACTAATATTTTATAACTTATTCCTACTGTCTTATTATAAATACAATACAATGTAATCAACTCATATTCAATTAAATAAGTTTTATTTAAACATTAAAATATTTCATTGTTCGCATGGAAATATAAAATATGGGAGGAAATTAAAAATATTATTATATCTGTAAGGACAAGTAGGAAAGTGTAGCAACAGGTTATATAAAAAGTAACAGCAAGTCTTTAATGAAATTAAGTTAAAATTGCAAAATTAGTTTTACTTACAATATTATTACGTAGGTCCTGGATACAGGGATTAGGGATGGAACTAGGGATTAGAATTTTTATCACAAAAATGATTTAATAAGAAAATTTCGTGCGGATAACTAATCGTAGAAAATGTTTAACATTGTTACAATTTCTATTTATTACTACGCGAAAGTAGAAGTTCCTCTAGTTGTGTCAAGCCTCGAGCGCTGATGTCCCCACACAATTCTTGATTTCGTATCATTTTGACAAGAATTGCGTTTGGACAATCATAGCCTGAGACATTCAATTCCCCCCGGGATGTTCCGCTCGGCGGTTCGCGTCGCGTCGTCGTCGCGGCGTCCGGGAAATTGCTTCGATGAGATTTTGCGCGCGGTAATCCAGGTCCTCGCGGGTATACTCTCCCGGAATCGGGGCTGAAAAAGGGAAGCAAGAGAGCGGCATTATATATTTATTCTAGATTAGTCGTCGTTGACCTAGTTCCCTTGCCGAGCGGAGTACTTAGCCCACTTTGTCGCCGCTTCTCGTCCTCTTCGCCGCGTTGTTTGGGGGGAGGAAAAAATCTGCGCGGGCATGCACGCGGCTTGCATTTAAAGCTTGTTAGAAATTAAACCATTGCGAGAATATGCAAACGAGCGCGCGATAAAAATTACCGCGGGAAACCAAGTTAGATTACATCGTTATACCCTCCGCCGGTTGTTCGTTTCGCATGACGCGACGCACGTATCCTCCCTCTTCCCCTCCGGCGCTCGTTTGCGTTAAAAACTCATCTTGTCCGGGGCGCGCGAATTAAACTGCCGATACTCTTTGATTAGTAATCACGATGATTGGTGGTTAAGTTAGGGACCCGATTGAAAAACTCACCCTCGCAAACTCCGGCGTTGTGTACGCGGCCATCGCGTCGGGATCACCGGGATGCGTAATTACGTTACTTCGTCTTACTCAATCTTGATCAATCAACTGCTATTCAGAGGAAATTAAGGGGGAGCAGACATAGGTATAGGGAGGGAGGATTTGCGTGAAAGGGCGTATCGGTTCTATTGCCTTCTTTTATCGCGTTTTTACCCGCACCTTTCTGCTTTTTTCACTTTACATCTCAATAACGTCAGCCGTTCAATCACACACGCATTCTGCCCCGTCGGTCCTCCTGGCTCTTACTCCCCGGGGACCCGCGGGGGTACGCGAGACAATGTCACCCTAATTGTCCCCGACGCGAAATTAGACGCCCCGATTCGTCAACGCCCGCTTAACATTCTACCGGCGTATTCTCTCGATTAATTTTCCATTAAAAAGTTGACGCCGTAAAGAGTTGCGACGCGTCTGGCTCGGATCATTTCCATCCGCGTTGTTTTTCCCCGCTGTAATACCCTCTTTTGTATTCATAGGCGACACAACGAGAAAGCCGGCGAAGAACAGCGAGTAAGAAACTACTTCCGAGACAATTGGCCGATGATGAAAAAGCGGACGCGGCCCGGCGAACAGGGATCAAGATGGCCGAGTCAGAGGCGGCACGAGGCGAAACGAGGCGAGCAGCAGTTCGGTAAGTAGGTAGATGGATGAGCAGAGCGCAGTGGGTCGATGAGCGCGAGTGGTGTGGTCGAATGATTAGGTTAGCCGCTTCGGATGTAACTTCGTTACTCACCAAATGAACAGACAAAACCGAGCCGTCACCCCGCTCCCCCTTTTCCCCCCCCCCCCCCGCCCTGCCCCCCGGTCTCTGCATACATCCACCTCCGGTAGCACTTTATCCCGATCAAAGACGACGCTGCGGGCTCTGCGCTCAATCAATTTCGCTTGATCGTTCCCGCTGTTTCTCGATCAAGACGCCAACGAACGAGGACGGGGGCCGACAGTTTCGCGAAGAGACGGGATCCCACGGGAATCGCTTCCTTCGACGGGGCGCAACGATACGCATGATAAATAGTTTCTCTGGCAGCTCGGCGAACATCGGCACGGATCACGAGATCCTGCTAAATCCTTCCGACGTGAATACCCGGGGATTCGCTCGTTTCGTTTAATCGCGGATCTCCTCGCAAGCGTCGACCTCGAACACGTCCCACGCCCCTCCCGGACGCTTTAATTTTTTGATACTCACGTTCGTTTCCCTCCGCGTCCTCGGCTATTGTGGCCGCGATCTTTCTCGATATCCCGATACCGAATTCACGGACGCGGAGGTGTATAAATAGGGTCGGGCACGTGATCCAATATTTCAATAATTCACTCGGAGATTTTCAATGGTTTCCTTCGAGCGATATGTGTCGATCGGGGGAGGGTATGAATTTCCACTGTTCCGCGGAGAAAAATAAAGAGGAAACGGGGAAGCCGGAAGGTAGAGAGAGGTGAACTTTTGCGACACCGAGAGGACGGGTGAAGATGATGACGATGAGGAGGGGCCGAGGGGACGGGAAGACTGTCGTGGCATTGATCGACCACGCTACCTCCATAGGATTCTTGCCCCGGTCTCTTCAGCATCCGATATATACCTCGAGTTTCGGGAAGTAAATGGAATACGATAACATCGCGGTTATACGATCGTCCGGAATACTTTATTATTATCCGACGCCGTATCGGCGGTCGGAGAGACCGGTAGTTTCGCGGCTCAAATATTCCTACGATTATTGAAATCAATTATCGGTGAAACAAATATCCCCGATCCGGGGGGGAATATCTAATAACAATGCTAGCATAGCGGCGACGGCCGTTGTTTTCTCACGATAATCGGATCGTTCTGTCCGGGAGGAACGAAAGGAGACGGGTACGAATGTTCTGGGTCGGAGGGTCGCGTTTCCAGGCCATAGACGATTCCTTGATCCATCACGACGATCCTCTATGTCCGATATCGTCGAGCATCTCGGGTGGAAGTGACATCGTTTGCGGCCCTCCTCGAAATTCCGCTTGAACTCGTTGCAACATTCTCGGTAACGAGGGAGAGACATCTTCGGGATATAAAAAGGAAGCCGTGAAAAGAAACGTGCCGGGTAGGGGATGAAACTCGCCGGAACGATGGAATAAAGGGTGGGGAGAGGAGGCCGACAGGGTTTCGAACTCGGGGGGGAGCGAAGACGCCGAAGAAAAGAGCATCGTCGACGCCGGGATCGTTCCTGGTCGATTTTTTAGAAAGAGGTCCGGGCTCCGGTCTGTGAAGCCTCGTGTAACCGGTAGCGAGGAGGCCACGGTGACTCCGGTGCGCCGCGGTATGTCGGTCGGTGGCAGGTTGCGGATAGAACAAGGACGGCCGGATAGAGGCGAGAAGAAAGAGTGACAGTCAGATAGGCGAGCGGGCTTTCTCTCTGCACACGGTTCTCCGGTCTCCGCCGCCGTCGCACCACCACCGGCGCGGGGTAAAACGAAGGAGACGAGGGAATTGAAGCGTGGCCCTGATGCCGGTGCTTCAACTCGCCCTCGGCCGGGGGCAGGGGGACACTTTATAATTGAAAAGCTTCGCTTAAATGGAACCGTTTCTCTCTTTATACCGTGCATCGCCGCGATTGCGAGGTAAGAGGACGACGACGCGACGCGCCGGACGGATAAACGAATTTATTAAGAGCATGTTGAGGTTTCCCGCGCAGCCGCGCGTATTTCATTTCGCCCGGGACCGAAAACACGCCGTTCCGACGAAACTTCCTCGTGTCCCGCGAAATTGTGATGTTACGCGCCGCGTGTCTCTCGCGCCAACGTACCCTCGACGTGGAATAACGTTGCCGCAGCAGAAAATTTTCATTCAGGTTACACGGACTAGCGAAACTATTTGAACGTTTCTCATTAAAAGTTTTTTTTAGGAATTTCTTTCTTCTATTACGCGAAATTTCTGGAATTTTGTTAGCATTGCAATGAAACTATCACGATTATGGTACGAAATTATAGCTTACAGGATTTTAGACAATTTTTTTTAGATTGTGGATTTGAACGTACAACAGCGTAGACGTTCTCTATAATAATCTTGTATAAGTACTTTCTTGTAGAATTATGGTGTATTGTGCTTCTTTTTTATTTCAAGAAAAACATTTCCTGGTTTTTCCCCGAGGGGGAATCTTACTTTGATAGCGCGTCGGCAATTTTCTATCAAGCAGTTATTGCCTTCCACTAGGTGGTTTCTTACTCTCATCAAACCTCGATTCATCATCGTTCTTTGTACTCGGCGACTTCGAAATCCGAGTCAATCGTTCTATCCACCGGGACTTTCTTCTCTGTTCGCATTACTTGATTTCCGGCGGTCCTTCTGATCGCCTTAAAGAATAATCGATCGCGGCTCGAAGCACGTCCCGCGTTTAACTTCGATTTCCTTTCCGCGAACGGGTGCCAATAAAATCGGCGGGAAATCGTCGGCGTCGCGACGGAACTATAACCCTTGGATCATTTGTCGAGCGCCGGCGAGGGAACGCTGCGTTGGAAACAAATCCTGCAGGTGAGCGAGGAAAGAACGTCCGACGGAATGAGGGAAAGGATTTTTACGAGGCAATTGGAATGGTTCCTTCGGCAGACAGTGTTTTCGACTGTTGAAATTGAAAAACGCAGCCGAAGCCTTGTGCCAGCTTGGCTCGGGTTAACCTTATGCACGGCCAAACCGTTGACCCCGTAAATTGCGCGTTATTGCTTTTATGGATCCGAACGATTGAACGGGTCCGCGGAATGTCCGTAAGGGAAGCGGAAGCGAGACGGTGAACGGGGCATAGACTTCTAATACAGCCGGGAGATAAAAATCGCGCGCTCTATGTGAAACACATTCTTCCTCAAGAGCTTTTACTAACGCAACGTTCCGCCGAAGTGGCTATCAATTTGTTTCGTATTACAGCCGCTCAGGAATATTGTTCTCGCCCCTTACACCGCTCTTTTTCGCCTTTTCGTTCGTTCAAAAAATTGAGATCGGCGCGTATTAAAAAAAGTCTCAACGTTGTTATAACGAATATGAAAATTTTAATGAGTTCTGCCATAAAAATCAATCTCCCCCGACATTCAATTTTATGATATGTCGTTCACATCGAGACGTGAAATAAAAATCATGGTATATTTTGCGAAACAATTTTTTCCTGATCGAAACAGTAATTTCGCGAATAAATTGCAGAACTTCTATTACGCTCGCACGCGGTTATTTCCATATGAAACTCATGAATCATTACTATGTGTAATATATCCTCGTCCGCGTTTAATTTCAATTTTTCTCACATGGAATTGGTTCGTTAATTAAGTTATATTCAAAATAATATTTTATATCATGTATATATTGTATTGGGACGTATTTCTCGAAATACAGAGGATTGTTTTTAATTCGCAGAACAATATATAATGTTGATTGAATCATTTGCACAGAACATGTGTGAGGTATTTCTGTCATTCATTAAAAATTTTTGCACGAATCCAGCGCCGNCTCGTCCGCGTTTAATTTCAATTTTTCTCACATGGAATTGGTTCGTTAATTAAGTTATATTCAAAATAATATTTTATATCATGTATATATTGTATTGGGACGTATTTCTCGAAATACAGAGGATTGTTTTTAATTCGCAGAACAATATATAATGTTGATTGAATCATTTGCACAGAACATGTGTGAGGTATTTCTGTCATTCATTAAAAATTTTTGCACGAATCCAGCGCCGTGTTCAGCTAGCGATCTCTCTTCGGGGTACGGTATATTACGTTCCGGAATACAAACGGCCGCGCGAATAATTATGAAAATTAGAGATTTCAATGAGCGATCGTTATCGCGCGGTGTTATTATTGTAATCCACGTGAATGGTGTATCACGTCGACGTCGCGGGCGAGGATCGCTCGTTGAAACGGTAAAATTACGCCTGCGACGGTGCTTAATAAAATCAAGCATTTAGTTATTGTGCTAACGAAGCGACGCCGCCGTTAATTTCCTGCATAAATATCGTCAAGACTTTATTACCCCGTTCCCTGCGGGAATAGTTAATGTCGTTGAATCGACCCGGCCAGCCCCCCCCTCTAACGTTAAACTCGTATGTATACATCACGTTGTTACACATTATCAATTACGAGATTCGTATGCGCTCGTGTACGTATACGATGATTAACGTCCCGGCGAATATTCTTTGAGGCTACGTGCACTTGGCAAATACCGCTCGCTCGTATACGATGCATTAGATTGCTGCACATGAAATGGCGCATCTACACTGGAGAAGGGAAATAATAGTTGTGCTCATGTTGGTTTTTAGTACTCGTCTGGAAATATGCTTCAGTTTAATTTTTATCTATTAATTATCTCTAAAACAATTGAATGTCTAGATTTAAATACTTTGTCATTTAATACTACGCGTGCTTTGCTTAAATATTGATTCTTTTCAATTGCAACTATTAAAAAAATTGTGAGAAAAATATATATTCTTAGTTTTATGTACGATCTTATAAAAGTTACGAATTCCAGCAATAATATTCAGAGGGAATTTTTGTAACTCTTCCAAATGCACATTTAATTGATTTTGAAGTTCATNTGTCATTTAATACTATATAATTGCTTAAATATTGATTCTTTTTAATTGCAACTATTAGAAAAATTGTGAGAAAAATATATATTCTTAGTTTTATGTACGATCTTATAAGAGTTACGAATTCCAGCAATAATATTCAGAGGAAATTTTTGTAACTCTTCCAAATGCACATTTAATTGATTTTGAAGTTCATTAAGAAATAATATGTGAGAGATTTCAAGCATAAAATTTGTCGTACGCAGTAGTCTAATATTTATTGCGCTGAAGACGTCGCTCGCACAGCGCAGCGTGTCTAAAAGCTCTCCCGTTACGGCGTGGGTGATAGTTAGTAGGAACCCGTTGATTTGTGTGACAGATCGAGACCGCCGGGATCATGGCATTTATCGTGCCAATGTATTTCGTTTCCTATTCCATTGGGTGCACCAACTGTTTCCCAATAACGGTCAACCCGTATTCTCTTTGCATATGTATGTACGTAGGCATATACGAGCGCGTTCACGTAGGTGCTCCGTGATATATGCACGCTATATTCATTGTGTTGTAATACCAATTGGTGTATTGTATACCAATGGAGTCGTGTCCATAATTCGGACCGTTGTTACGGTTTATCGCGAAACCGAGTCGGACAAAAGCTTTGGAACTTAGGTATTCATGTCCTCGGGGGACACGGGTTATGTACCGATCAAATTTTCAGAGGAGGACCCCTCGTGTAGTCGCAACAGGTTGAAACAGTTGCAAATTCTATAAGATCCGGTTGATATTTGTGCTGGGTGTCGAGAAAGAACCGGATGATCTCGTTTCGCGTCTAATCTTCATATTCATATTTCCTATATCGAGGAATTTCTTTAGGATAGTTTGACGATTTCTAAATTTTAGTAGACGAAGCCAAACCATGATAAATTCGANGGACAAAAGCTTTGGAACTTAGGTATTCATGTCCTCGGGGGACACGGGTTATGTACCGATCAAATTTTCAGAGGAGGACCCCTCGTGTAGTCGCAACAGGTTGAAACAGTTGCAAATTCTATAAGATCCGGTTGATATTTGTGCTGGGTGTCGAGAAAGAACCGGATGATCTCGTTTCGCGTCTAATCTTCATATTCATATTTCCTATATCGAGGAATTTCTTTAGGATAGTTTGACGATTTCTAAATTTTAGTAGACGAAGCCAAACCATGATAAATTCGATGTTATTAATTCTTATTTTCGATAAAAGCTGAATGTAAATGTTGCAAAAATGAAATTGGAGAGAGAAACTCGTTGCTGTATGTAATATAAAGGATCTAGGTTTCGAGCCTCGTAATTTGCGTTCCATTTGAACGTTTCGTAAATTAGCAACTAGTTACGATCGCTCTCCGTCTTCTTTCGCGCTCAATAACTTGATTCGTTCTGGTTACGTTTGCACGTTCCCGCGATAACGCGGCGGTGGAATGCACGAAAGAGAGCTGGTTAACGCGACTGAAAGGCCGGCAGCCCGATATCAATTAAGATGGGATTTATTCGTGGGAAACGAGGCAATTTGCGAAGTGTTGGAGGCACGATCGGTCTAACGGCTGGAGAAAAAGGAAATCGAGAGAGAGACGGAGAGAGGGCGAAGCCCTTCGCTCCGCGCCTCCTCCGGGATACCTTTCGTGACGAAATTGACACGAGGGTCGTTGGCGCGGCTCGACACAACGCTCGGACTTCCGTGTTTCCGTCAGAAATCTTACAAACCTGCTAGGAAACGTTCTCGTTACCGGTACTCGACGCTCGACAATAAGCAATTACACAACACTCGCCGACGAACCATTATTCGTTTCCGACGAATTCTGCGCTCGTACCTGCCTTTCCTTTTTAATTTGCATCTACGAGCGTGCTCTTGCGCGCTGTCTCTTTTACAAGTGCCTGCGCTGGAATTTCAATTACTATCGAACAGGATGGAATGAAATATACAGAGGAAAATGTCATGTTTCTAGTAAATAAGATTTTCAATTGAAGAAGTGTCGTTTTTATGACTTTTGAACTAGTGAATTGTTAATTTAATTAGCAAATAGATATTGCAGGCGTCGCACAAATTATTTCAGTTCTATTGTAATAAAATTGCAACTTTATAAATGATGTCGATTAAGAAGAAGCAAAAACTTTTGAATCAAAGTGATTTATTTCAATATCCCGAGTTTTACTGTACCTAATCTTGAAACTTTTACGACGCGTTCTTATTTTTTGACAAATTGCACGCGTACAGCGGCGAGACCATTTTTCATTTCGCCGGGATAGGGGAATGTAGATTTCGGGCGGGCATCTGGCCCCGTTAGCAGAGCCGAGCAATTTTTTCGTCGCGGTCCCGATTCCGACTGCATTATCGGAGGGCAGGAATGCAATCACCTGTAATTTCTCACACCGCTCTTCGGTCTCCGGGGAGAGATTCGATCGATAGGGGCAATGTGTTTACGGCACCGCGTTGCGCGTCTGATGCACCCGATGCGATTCTCGTTAAAGCCGCGTGTCCCTGCTGGCAGCTCGGTAGGAGTAGTTCCGCATGCAAGCGAACCTGCCGGAATCAGGCACGGTCCGGCCATGTTTCATGCCCGTGATGCCACAAATTCGCATTAGCGCACGCGACACTGCCATTCTCCGACCGGTTAATTTATTTTCGTCGCGACGCTAAAGCCGTCCGCGTCGATTTTTCGGCAACGAAATTTTACGCCACTTCGATAATAATCGATGCGAATTTTCGCGGTGAACGACGACGCTGAAAATCGAATTTGATATGCATTACAAGTTCCTATATTCGTACCAGCGCGACGCGTCCTAATTCAATTCATTTTAATGGAATTCATATTAATAGTGAGTGTACATACATACCCATATATGTTCAGCAAACTTTGCACGTAAGTTAGATAAAATGTAACGTGTAATATACTAACACAGTGTAAAATCAAATCAAGAGCGTAACGGCAAATAATTTGTGTTTGCAAAAATAGAAAATTTGCAGATTCTAAAATCTTTGAATTGTAGGGCACATAGTGAATAATAGATAGATAATATTGGAATGTATTAAAGTATTCAGATAATCGGAATTCGAATATTGGATTTCTTGCCATAGTGGACGCGACATTACCCAGATTCGATATCAGCGATCGCAACTAACGATTGGTTAATGCTTGTGCAATGATTAGGATTCGAAGGTATGAATAGGTTTATCGAAGCAAATTGTGCACGGATTTTGGTGTTAACGATCCGTAAGTGGAATCGTTGTTTATTCTCATTGCTCTTTTTATATTTTGATGCTGACCTTGTTTCGGAGATTATACGCGACGATTTCGCGAATATTCTGCCATTTGTTCGATTTCTGCGAAACCCCTGTTCATCGCGGTGTTTAACATTTCAACGGTAGACCATCTTCCTCTGATTTCTCTCTCTCTCTCTCTCTCGATTTTTCCAACTATCCGATAATCGACTAATCAAGTAATCGGTGAAGCGTCGCATTTAATGAGATCGTTATCGACCAATCAAGAACCAATCTCTTTTCTGCTTGGATTGTTAGGAATGCAAGGTCGGTTTTTTAAATCAGCTTCAAATAATTTACGTATATTTATTATTATCTTCGGCAAATCATAAATTGTGCGTTTAGGGGAAAAATAATTTCTGTTCCTTTTCGAGTTTGGAAGTTGAAACATTTTTATTAATACATAAAATACTTTCTTTTTATATGAAGATATACGTACAAAAATTATATATTATATATAAAATATAGTTATAATTGTATCTTAGTACGTGTACTAAATGTTTACTTCTGAATCGAATGAAAACTAGAGAGCTCAAAAGAAAGAGCTGAAAACAGTTCGGACAGGTTGGAAGCAATTTTATATAATTCTATATAAAACAGTTCTGAAATGAAATTGCGAGCTCGTAACAGTGTACGTATACATCCTTCGAGTCCTACTTTCCTACCTCAATTACCGCACGCTTGACACCACAAAGCGTTTCACCCTGACAAGTCTTGACATTAACATTGCTACAAAAGACTCTTCAAAGGATGTCGTGTCTCACGCAACACTTCGCGTGCCCGATTAGCATTCCAGTATCATCACAGGCTTATGTGTGTACGTACGTACAAGTACACGCGTAGCCGCTTATTGACTTTGCGGAGGGTTTAGAGAGTAAGTTCAGCCTTCAACTTTGTAAGCATATTCTCGAACTTTGATCAGGCTCGATCACTGTCAGAAACTGATACCGAAGTCTGATGGAAGTTGGCGGGAATCGACGTGGTTGTGTATATCCTGCGAATCGAATGCTCCCGTTCATCCTGCAACGCACACTTTCGGCAGCGAGACCGTGAGACGGAGAACAGATCCGGCTCGAATCCCGCCGCTAGCTGACGCTGAATTTGCTGGCAAATCCGCTGACCTTAATTCAGCGCGTGCACGGAGCCAAAGAATTTAATAAAGGCCCCTCTTCGGTCCTTATACAGATCCGGTTTGCGGACCTGCGCTATTTTCGGTGGGGGGATTTAAATAATCGTTTTGCGACAGGAACGGTTATTGAATTGAATTAATAACAATATGGGCCATGGCTCCCTGGAGCGTGCTACGAATCCCAAAAATTTCGCCCATCCACTCGCCAGGGCAAAATAGTATAATCAAATAAAAGATGGCAAATGTGTATCCAAATTGAATTGGAACTTTAATATATTAGTGCTGCTCACTTGAATAGCCTCGAATTAGGATTCCTAGCAAATTGCATGTAAAGTGGACAAAATAACATTATAGATATTATAATACGATTAAATGCACAATCAGAGCATAAAATATGATTTTTATGGAGTAAAAAATTGTGAAAAATTTTGAAAATACTCAATCAGATATTTTAAACAAAAGAAACTTTGANTAGCCTCGAATTAGGATTCCTAGCAAATTGCATGTAAAGTGAACAAAATAACATTATAGATATTATAATACGATTAAATGCACAATCAGAGCATAAAATATGATCTTTATGGAGTAAAAAATTGTGCAAAATTTTGAAAATACTCAATCAGATATTTTAAACAAAAGAAACTTTGAGTGTTTATAAGTTCTAAAACTTCTCATAATTATTACGTAACATCAAAGCGCGGAGGAAGCTCTTGAAAACTGACAATGATAAGCGATATCAGTGACAGCCAGAAAAAGCTGAGATGAGGATGAGTCGATAAATCAAGCACACATCGAGCTCCCATCGTCGAGTATCTGTCTATACGCCGGGCTACTCGCTAAGCTCCGCGTCACGTGCATATGCAGGCACACGCGCGAACCACGGCTGCATACGCACCCTCCGCACTTTTATCTCGGCACCTGTACGCCTCTTATCTCGTGCACGTACTTCCGTACTCCCGTTTCCACCGTCTCGACAATCCTTCCGTTCGGCTGAAGGGTGCAAGGGTACAAGCGGCTCGAGGAAGGTAGGGCGCGTCGAATTTCCGCGATACGAGCCTGTGTCTCATTAAGAGGGAATGAGAAATGTTCCCGAGTAAATGTTCACGTTCTAAATGCCGCCCGGAAAGCTTTTTACATTTACTTCTATTTTTTTCGTCATATCCCTGAGTTCTATGAACTTTACACCTTTAAAATTGCTTCCGATTATTCCCGCTCCCTCTCCAGCGTTAAGTAAAAACTTTTCGCGTACTATTCAGCCGCGATGCTATTAACTTGGCCAACGCGTAACTTCTCGCGCGATGCTATTATAATACTTCGCCGGTTTGCACTAGAGCGAGCGGAATGTTAAGGAAATACGACAATCGGACGGTATTCGCGGCACGTGCTATTGATTGTACGTCTACCGAGTAACTACCGCGGTAACCGCGTTACCGGAGTTACACTTAAAATCCCCTCGTCAATTAACCGAGACAAAAGACGGGCAGCGCAAAGGTGCGTAATTCGCGTTGGCCCGCAAACACGGCGATCGCTTCCCGGCCCTCCGCGTCAATTCATGTACACGTAACCAGCAGCGTATGTACACGGGACGCGCGAACGGTGCCACGCGCGTCCAATTTGTCGGGGTTTTAAATTTAATCCGGCGCAGTTTTTAATGATTTATTCACCGAGAAATTGAAGCGACGCGCCGTTGTGTTGCGACCGGCGTGTAATGGGCAAAAAATTCGGCCGCGCTCAATGAACGAACCATTAATAGCTCGGTGCCGGCCGCGCCGCTATCGGGAAAGACGGATGGCGGCGCGAAAAATACGCGTAATGAAATCTACCTTTCCGGGGGTGTCACCGGCGTTCACTCCGACTCGTTTGCGTTTTAATATGCACAGGTCTCAAATAATTAAAAGATCGCCTACGTTGTCCACTGTTCTAACGATATTATTCTGCGAATCGGCCCGATTCACGTATCTATAGCTAGCTTAGCCTGACACCGGGTTCGCCGCCAAAACGAACAATTGTTTGCGCGCGTGATTATTTACGCGGCCGATGAATACGCATACTTATGACCGGCGCGACGGTCATTTGTCGAGGAACCGTGTCGCGCGTGACTACTGATTGGACAAATTGATCCAGTTCGATAGGGTTGATAACTCGAGCGTGGCAACCTGAAAGGTATGCACTGTTCGGTGGAGCGGCGGCGGCGGCGGCCGGAAAAAAAGAGAGAACGTACAGGGGGCTTGTGCATATGCAACGCGAGGCTTCGTAAACAACGCGCATCCAGCTTGTTCCGCGATACCTGTTTGCTTTCAATCTGCGGCTATTGCGCGCATCTAGCTGTCGGCGTGCCCGTTTGAAACGAGCCGTTTCATCGGGATGATCGCGAGCACGCGCCGATAGAGCCGGGTTGATGCGCTTTATTTCGGCGGTACAAGTTGTTAACAATTTAATA
Source organism: Ceratina japonica (assembly GCA_019453355.1). Taxonomy (NCBI): domain Eukaryota; kingdom Metazoa; phylum Arthropoda; class Insecta; order Hymenoptera; family Apidae; genus Ceratina; species Ceratina japonica. Next base: position 216,411 of record SMSR01016193.1, on the reverse strand, counting down.
AAACAGAAACCGACGGTCCGGGCGCCGGTCCAATATACATACGCACACAACGGCTGGTCATTGAATTAGCGTTGTTCAAGATATACTCCACAGATTTTGTTTACTCGCTAAAACTGAAACGAACGCGAATCTGAATACCAAAGTCTCCTAATTCCCGCAGTCACCGGCGGACTGGTCGACCGATTGTTATCCGCGTGCGCCGCCGTTCGTCCGGGCTTGACCCGAAAAACAATGCGAGACGATGCATCACCGTTTCAGACGGTATCCGCCGACGCGACGGAGGCACACCCGTTGATGTATAACTCGCGATGTTTCCATTCTCTCCAGCGTCGCACGTGAAATCGGTTTGCAAATAAGACGTTGAGAGAAAGGCACGACGACGACGCGACGCGGCGTGTGTGGCGTGCAGAAGCCTGTTTCTACTGCCATTCGTCTTGGAGTTAAGCGGCCGGGTACACTCTCATACAGTGACAAGCTTTGGGACGGGGTTGATGCGCGCCTGAGTTAGAAAGGGTGAGCCCCTGGATGGCCTCCCTTCGTCTCTTCCCGGCCATTATCTCCATGAGTTCCGTTGTTTCACTTAAATCACCACTGCCGGCACCGAGAGCTCCTCTTCTTCTCCGAATTCAACCCTCTTCCTCTGGCCGGCCGAGCGTTCCACCATACGCACCTATCCCTTGCCCTTATTCCCTTGCCCCTGTTGTTCTCTCCTATTGCGCTGCCGAGTCTCTTCCTTTTCTCTTTCGACTTCATTTATGCTGTCAGCCGACGCGACGCAGGGACGTTCTAACATTTAAATACCAAAGTGTCCTGGTCTGCGCGGCTTACAGAATTCTGCTTAATGCCGTCCCACGGCTTGTCTCACCCGAGTCTCGTCTAGAAGAACGGAGGCGAATTTGCGTTACCGCGCGCTCTTGCTCCGTGCTATCTTCCTACCCCCATAGCCGCGAGACCCATATTTCGTTGCTGCCCTCTTCCTTTTTACTCGCCTAGATAACTTGACCCCGCGTCACGCCACCAGTCTCTGGCTTTTGGTCATTTTTCTTTCGCGTCGCTTCTAATCCCGCCTTGATTATATTTTAAGGCCCAGATAACGTTGGATCTCGACGGATTGCGGTTTCCTCAGTAGTCTTCTTCCTTTTCGGAGGAGGACTTTAACGGTAGTACGTTCGGATATTCTCGTATCGCGAGGCTTTGTAACGATAAAGAACCAGTCGCTATTCAGTGAAATGATAAATCGTCGTACACTTGATGTACACGTGCATTTTGCCGTGGAAACGTTTTATTTCCCCAAGCAATTCTTCGCCCCGTTCGTTTTCGTTTTTTCAAGTACATTCATACGCAGTACTTGCAACATCTGTCACGTGTATAATGTATGTGGAAGGACGTGCGGAGCTCTCTCTTCATTTTCATAATAATACCTTCATAAATGTTAAAATTCATCATGAACATGATTTTTTATCTAGAAAAATTGTTCTTGACAATGAATATCGGAAATATTCCAGTCACTCCGTCTCTTTTATGAAGATTAGATCTGTAACAAGGCGGCGGTCGTCCGTCTAGTTGTTTGCGATCCCTCTTGAAAATTTCTCTCGCGTTTACCGAACTTATTAAAGCTGCGCTTTATCGTAGCGGGTAGCATAAAACACGGCTCTCCTCCTTGTGTGCGCTCCGTGGAGTGAGCGCCGGAACAGCAGCCGTACAAAATATTGCGTTTCCGTTTCTCCCGCGACGACGCGGCTCCGTACGCTCGCTCGCTTTAACGCTGGTGCTTACAAGCCGCACACGGTGGGGCACGGTGTCGTTTTATCGTTTCGACAGGGTTCGTAAATACATTAATCCGTAGGTGGGATAGCCCGTTCTCTTCGGCTAATAGTAATAACCTCTGTCGGCCGGCAATATTTCATGCGAGCGACGTTGATTAAATTCTCGCAAAGTTTAGGTTTATGTTTTGGCTTTATACGCGTCGTGAAAAGTTATGAGTGCCCCGTCGCCTCGCGTTGTCGCTGGATCTCGATACACGCCGCCGTGCCGCCCGACTTGAAATTTGCTGCGTTCCCGTCCTGTCCCGGGGACCCGCTCGGTCCTGGCCGCGTGTTTCTTCCCGGGAATTATGCGCGCCGCGAGAAATACTTAATCGCGTTTGTTCGAAGCTGCAGTTTTATGGGAAGCGGCGATAAAAGATATTTCCCGTCGCATAAGCGTGTCCCCGTCGCGTAACGCGTTCCGTGCGCCTCGTCCCGCGATTATTACGCGGGGACATAACTGTGTCATAATGTACGGCTTGCGGGGGCGCACACGTGAATAGCGAACAAAAGCCTTCCCGCCAGAAACGGCTCGGACCGTAGCCACATTAGACACATTATGAGAGCCGGAATGAACGACTGCTAAAGGGAACGCCCGCCGCACACTTTCCTGCGCGTCAGCTCGTAATAAAGTCACCGCGTACGGTGTTCTGTGTAGAAACGCGGGAAATATTGCTTCATTGTTCGCTCCCTACCAGTCTTCGCCGCTTTCTCCAAGGAAACGATACACGCACGCCAAACTCGCCTTTTGCGAAATTGCACCTCACTCTGCTCCTTATTTTTCGCGATTTTTCACTCCGTGCGATTCCAGCAAAACGCGACCGAACGATTCTGCTATCGAGTAAATGGAATTTAAATATGATTTATGCTACTGGTTACAAATTTCGAATACTATTAACAAAGTGGAAAATTTAATAATGCTTTATAGCGAATTGATACTAATATTTAGTACGTAATTGAATACGCTAAGAATTCATATTGGCACAATTTCGTCCAATTATTGGAATCCTTGCTCGTCACTTTTAATCCCGACGGTCTCATCGAGCATCGTAAACACAGATATCCAGGCTTAAGGGACCCAAGAAACTCGTAAATTCGTCTGAGATCAAATCCGTGGTACCGTGATGGGCGTCGAAACGAAATGGACCCTAAAAAAGTTCCGCGAGTAAACCGGCCCAGAAGAAAGTTCGAGGAGCTAGTCCGATCACGTACGTTCATCTTGCTCGTAAAACAAGTCCCCATGCCGAGTTCCCGCTATCCCGCGAGCTATCAGGGCAAACGTACAGCTGCGTGTCCTCGTGCCATAACAACGTAACGCGGTACCGCTCGTAAGTGGCTACTTGAACGATTTTAAGTTTTAAACGAAATAATATTTATTGGTACCTGCGCCGAGGAGAAATTACGAAAAAGTGGCAGCCTTATGGGACTTTGCTTCGCACGGAAAATTCAGCAATTTTGTACGGCTCCTTGAATATATTGCCACCGAAGTAGACGAAAATTGTAGTTCCATTTGTCAGAGAAATTGTGATATTGTGCTTCTTGAGTTGAGTAGATGTTTAGCATAGGGTGTAATTCATTTTTTCGAGTATTTGCGCGATGGATCAGGCCTCTTGCGAAGGGCACGTTCCCGCAAGGTCCGCCGTCGACGGCAGACTCCTGAATTTCAATTATCTCAGGCCTATTTTGTTCGGTCGGCGTTCAATCCTCGTTGCAAGGGAGCCGAACGGAGCTCACGGTTCGTCGGCCTAGCGAATTCGATTCGGCCGCAGCCCCATCTCGGTGCCCTTATTTTTCCTCGACAGACAGTGGAAAATGTGCGGCAGAGAAGATCCGACCTCGGCTCCGGCCGCGGAAGGGAGCAAGCGAAAGGAAGAGATAGGAGAAGGAAAGCAACTCGTTTCTTCGTCTATCGTCTTTTACCCAGGGAAATGAACGATCAGAGGGATGAAAGGAAATGGAAAATAATGCTAAGGCTCGCGGAGCGGGGGTCCGCGCGCGCGCGCGCGCTTTCCTGGTAAAGCAAGCATGGTTAGAGGAAGGAAAAGAAGACGGGAAGACACGGAGTCACGAGCGGCAGCGTGACTTTTCAGTGGGCAAGCCGAGCCATTAAGGCGCTCGCGAAACAAAGCTTCGTTACAAACCTCGAGAAATGCCAGCCTTCCTTCCGATTTCTCTCTCCTTTGCTTCGTTACTGTTTTTTTTTTNTTAGCAATTTTGTACAGCTCCTTGAATATATTGCCACGGAAGTAGACGAAAATTGTAGCTCCATTTGTCAGAGAAATTGTGATATTGTGCTTCTCGAGTTGAGTAGATGTTTAGCATAGGGTGTAATTCATTTTTTCGAGTATTTGCGCGATGGATCAGGCCTCTTGCGAAGGGCACGTTCCCGCAAGGTCCGCCGTCGACGGCAGACTCCTGAATTTCAATTATCTCAGGCCTATTTTGTTCGGTCGGCGTTCAATCCTCGTTGCAAGGGAGCCGAACGGAGCTCACGGTTCGTCGGCCTAGCGAATTCGATTCGGCCGCAGCCCCATCTCGGTGCCCTTATTTTTCCTCGACAGACAGTGGAAAATGTGCGGCAGAGAAGATCCGACCTCGGCTCCGGCCGCGGAAGGGAGCAAGCGAAAGGAAGAGATAGGAGAAGGAAAGCAACTCGTTTCTTCGTCTATCGTCTTTCACCCAGGGAAATGAACGATCAGAGGGATGAAAGGAAATGGAAAATAATGCTAAGGCTCGCGGAGCGGGGGTCCGCGCGCGCGCGCGCGCTTTCCTGGTAAAGCAAGCATGGTTAGAGGAAGGAAAAGAAGACGGGAAGACACGGAGTCACGAGCGGCAGCGTGACTTTTCAGTGGGCAAGCCGAGCCATTAAGGCGCTCGCGAAACAAAGCTTCGTTACAAACCTCGAGAAATGCCAGCCTTCCTTCCGATTTCTCTCTCCTTTGCTTCGTTACTGTTTTTTTTTTGCTCTCGTCCCAGCTCCTTCTACGCAACTTGCGGTGTGTCGCGACTTCGACTTTACATTTTCTATGCGCGGTGCAATAATAGGTGCACACAGGGTGACCTGTTTCAAGTTATAATACTCTTCTTGATGTAGTGAGAATAAAATATTACAAAATTATTGAGAACGTGAACGTGGGAATTTAATCTGCAAAAAGAAACACGTACTTTTTATTCTATTTATCTAACAGGAGTACGATTGTTCAATTCTCTTCGAATATTTTCCTTAAACTTCATCGATAATTTAACGATAATTNAATGAGAATAAAATACTACAAAATTATTGAGAACGTGAACGTGGGAATTTAATCTGCAAAAAGAAACACGTACTTTTTATTCTATTTATCTAACAGGAGTACAATTGTTCAGTTCTCTTCGAATATTTTCCTTAAACTTCATCGATAATTTAACGATAATTTGAAATAGTTGCGTCGACTATCCTGTGTGTGGACGAGGAATTCCTCACAGGCTGGACCGATAATGTTTCACGGCAGTCCATGAAAAACTGCGAAACGATGCCAACGTCCCCACGGGACTCCGTTCTCTTTTTTTTTTTTTGCTCTTGCCGTATGGAAAACCGTTTCGCGACTCGCGTCGCCGTGAAAACCTTCGGGACGCTTTTTTTTTCTCTCGTTCCGCATTCCCTGGACCTCGAAAAATCCAACGTAGGGAGGAAGAAAAAAGGATTCACTAATTGAACGGTAGAAGTTACCTGCGAGAGCTCGTGGAATTAATGAGGGAATTTTAAAACGTCCTCCCGTAAAAATGAAGCGTAAAGAATTGGATCTTCCTCGTCTCCTTCCTGTTCTCTACGCTTTTCTTTCCAGGGGAGGCATTACGAAGTTGCGAATGAGACGCGGAAGTTTTTTAAAGTCACTTTGTCACGCGGGGGACAAAGGTCGGGGCTCCTCCGAGAATAATGGATAATCGACGAGCTCCTTGATTCTCTATTACGGCGAAATAAAAGAGCAATTCGTCTCGAGGTAGACTCGAATATCGGCTTTTCATCCCTTTAGCCGGCTGCCTCGGCCCCGCTGGGAAGGATCCTTTCGTACCAAGAATATTTGCTCGTATTTGAAATTTTCCTGCAGATTATACTCCCGCTTGTTTATTTGTTTGCCAAAGTCAATGAGTTAACAAAGTAGACGAGGGACGCCTTTTATTCCCGTTGTCAATATTTGACTCGATTCTGACTATTCATACTAAGTAATTGAAAAAGTTGCGGCAGAACGTTTTTTCTGTATTACAGCAGACAAGGTTTTACAGTTGAATGTCGTAACGAATTATAATAATATTTCACACTTGAATATTTCATTTATTTCAATGGAAATTCTCTGTGAAATCATTATTTGTACGTGGCACCGGGGAATCAAATCATGTAAGGTCGCGGTCTCTCCCTTAATGAAAAATCCATACGTGCTTGAGGAATGAGTCGATTCAAAATTAACTGAGAACCTGCTGTACGTTCCCTATGAAGGGAATGATTTATGAGAAGATTTAGAAACCCATGGAGGCTTTCGCGCTCGGGCGATACTCGCATAGAAAATTGTGCTGTATTGAAATGGAAATCGTCGATGGCGCGGCGAGTTGCGAGAACGAGTTAGATTTTGCCCGCGAAATGATCGTCGGTTCTCGGGAAGATAGATGGGACTCCCATGTCCTACGACGCGGAAGATTTCCCCGAGGTTTTCAGGTATACGGGAAGCGTTTGACGTACGTGGTACGGCGCGGCGNGACGCCTTTTATTCCCGTTGTCAATATTTGACTCGATTCTGACTATTCATACTAAGTAATTGAAAAAGTTGCGGCAGAACGTTTTTTCTGTATTACAGCAGACAAGGTTTTACAATTGAATGTCGTAACGAATTATAATAATATTTCACACTTGAATATTTCATTTATTTCAATGGAAATTCTCTGTGAAATCATTATTCGTACGTGGCATCGGGGAATCAAATCATGTAAGGTCGCGGTCTCTCCCTTAATGAAAAATCCATACGTGCTTCAGGAATGAGTCGATTCAAAATTAACCGAGAACCTGCTGTACGTTCCCTATGAAGCGAATGATTTATGAGAAGATTTAGAAACCCATGGAGGCTTTCGCGCTCGGGCGATACTCGCATAGAAAATTGTGCTGTATTGAAATGGAAATCGTCGATGGCGCGGCGAGTTGCGAGAACGAGTTAGATTTTGCCCGCGAAATGATCGTCGGTTCTCGGGAAGATAGATGGGACTCCCATGTCCTACGACGCGGAAGATTTCCCCGAGGTTTTCAGGTATACGGGAAGCGTTTGACGTACGTGGTACGGCGCGGCGCGAGGTAAATGCGAGTTCACAAGGCACGCGGATTCCCGCGTGGATTGAAACGCGACCGTGTCTCCGACTGTTCAGCGGCGCGCCGTGACTGCGTCCCGGCCAAGATGGACTCGCAGCCGCATGGTCATTTCGAGGAAAGCCGCAACGTTCAGCCAACAACGAGCTGCAATATACGCGAACGAACTTCCACGACACGTTTGGGAGCGCCCGGATGCCGTGCATCAGTAGATTAAAGTAGAAGCGCGCGTTGCTCTGCAATGAATAAAATTAATATCCGTATAGAAGTTCTGCTGGAATTTCGCAGACTACGATGATAGTAATACGGAATTTCGAATAGTGCCGTCGCGCGTTTTGTGTCGCTGGTCAATATCGATTTAGTTATCTCATGAATGGAATTGTTGAATTTCGGTAATTATTCCAACAATTTCTGTAGAATTCGCTGGAGGATCGAACGATTTTATAATCGACAAATCTTTAACGATCCTTGATTTCACGAGTCTACTAAATTCGCGATCGATAGTACTTGTTCCACTGTTCTTGTTTTTACAAGAGCAATATCGAACATCGACCCTTGACACCGGCAAATAAATTCCCGGGAAAGATGGAAAAATCCAGCCCGCCACTTACCATAAACTCTAGGTTCCTCGATTCTTTTTCACTTTTCTTCCACTTCTTGGGACGAAGGAAAAAGATACGGGCGTGGGGGGACCGGTGAACGGTCTGCGAAGCGAACTTCTCTCAATTTACAGCCCGCTGGGGACAGATTTCCGCTTTAAAACAATATCACTGAAACCCGTCGCGAAACTGGGTATCGGGGGCCGGGGGGGAAGGAAGGTGCGAGCGTGCGTTATTTTTTCCAATATGCAAGCCGATGGGACAAGCCTCCTGGTTAGGCGAATACGGGGGTGGCTTTCAGGCCATGATGTCTTCGGGTGTCCCGAGGGGCGTGTAAACACCGGATCCACTCGACGCCCTGTCAATCGTCGGCTTCGAGCCTCGAACCTGCATCATCTTGTTTGTTCATCTTTTTCGGGAGCTGAGGAGAGACCTTGACTGGCCATCTTAAACGTCGACCTCTCGAGTTTCACCCTCGGCGGCGACGGACCCCGAGATTTCGAGAAAATCGGGAGAGCCGGGAAGAAATTGGAAGGGGATGCAAACAGCGCTTTGCACGTGGCGAACCTCGTGAAAGCTTTGGGAGTTCGATTAGCGTCGAGAATAGATATCTGGAAACGTCGAACTTAATAGAATCGATTGCCGTGAATCTTATCTCACCCAGAATGTATTTCATCAGAATTGAATTAGACTAAATTTAAATTTCAGCTCAGATATTTAATCATGAGTTCAATAAGAATCGAGAAACGTGCAACCTAAAATTCATCAGCTCTTGGATTCAGAACCATTTATTTCAAGCGATAATTATTTTTTAATTTCATCAGCTTAGCTAAAAAATGTATAATTTTTAATTGTATTAAGTCATTACTTTATGTCAGCGGCAACTATGTCACGGATGTTGGATAAACCATTTTTCCTGGTAGGGGAGGTATTTGAATTTCAGATGCATTCGACAAAATTCATATACACGCGTGTAAAATTTAACGTCTTCCCTCCGCGTAACGTAAAATGGTATCGGACGACAGCGTAAAAGCTTCCTGACGGATTCCCGTTGCCGAAAGCGGCGCGGTGTAGCATTTCTCCGTCGGCCGCTTCTCCCCCTCGGTCGTTTCGGGAAAAGGGACGCCCTGGTGCTAAGGAGAGTTTTTTTGTGGCTCGCGATAACCCGTCACCCCCGCGGAGCTCAGCTTCTAGTCCTACCCGCACCGAACGTTTTTTCTTGATTTAATCCAGGCTAATGCAATTCTTCATCCTTCTAGCTAAAGGCCGCCTCCTTTTTACCCGCTTCCAGCGAGTGAGTATTCTACGAAACTCGCTCCTCGAGATTACGAGCTCCATTTCTTTTCCTTTCTATCCCTGTAGCGTGAGAAACGAAGAGAGCGCAAGAGAGAGAGAGAGAGAGAGAAAGAGAGAGAGAGGGGGGGGGGGAACGGCGAGAAAGGGTGGAGGTGACGAGCAATCAGCGTTTTACAATTTGCCAGCCGTCGAGTAATAAATTAAGCGGATTTTATTCACGCCCGGTATAACCGCATTAAATATTTATATTTGCGACCGATTGCGAATAGCGACGGGGAGCCACCCTCCACTCATCTGGCCATTTGGCCGGACCGCGTGTTAAATGCTTCGTCACACCCGTCCATCTATCCTTTCTATGTGTACATAGTACATACCCGTCCGCAAGTGATATAGGACAGTTCTCGGTCAGACGGACCCTCGTCCGTTCTTCATCTGCCCAATGGTATTTCTCCCACATATCTCCAGTAAATTGTACAGCGAAAAAGAAGTAAATAGCAAGGAAATCTTTTATTATTAAAAGATTGAAATAAGATTGTTCGAGGCATTGGGAAATCTTCTCAGATTTTTCAGTTAGAAGGGAAGTTTGGTTTAATATTTAAAAACGTCTCATAACTTATGGACAAGAGTGTACATGCATATGCGCCTGACTATGAACCGAATGGAATTCAAAACATGCGTGGGTGGGCACGTATGCATGTCGAATCGGAGCACGAAAGCGCTGAGCAATGGTGGTCGGAATTTTACCCTCTTGTTGCTTTTTATGAAATTCCTGACCTGTCCCTACGGTTGGATGAATGATATTTTTTTTCTGTGTCATTAGGTCAGAGGAACGTCGAAGGAAGAGACGACGGAGGGTACTGTCTCTGGCAAAAGTTATCGATCATAAGAGAAATTTGAATATATTTTTATTTCAACTCNTTGCGACCGATTGCGAATAGCGACGGGGAGCCACCCTCCACTCATCTGGCCATTTGGCCGGACCGCGTGTTAAATGCTTCGTCACACCCGTCCATCTATCCTTTCTATGTGTACATAGTACATACCCGTCCGCAAGTGATATAGGACAGTTCTCGGTCAGACGGACCCTCGTCCGTTCTTCATCTGCCCAATGGTATTTCTCCCACATATCTCCAGTAAATTGTACAGCGAAAAAGAAGTAAATAGCAAGGAAATCTTTTATTATTAAAAGATTGAAATAAGATTGTTCGAGGCATTGGGAAATCTTCTCAGATTTTTCAGTTAGAAGGGAAGTTTGGTTTAATATTTAAAAACGTCTCATAACTTATGGACAAGAGTGTACATGCATATGCGCCTGACTATGAACCGAATGGAATTCAAAAGCATTGTTGCATGCATGCGTGGGTGGGCACGTATGCATGTCGAATCGAAGCACGAAAGCGCTGAGCAATGGTGGTCGGAATTTTACCCTCTTGTTGCTTTTTATGAAATTCCTGACCTGTCCCTACGGTTGGATGAATGATATTTTTTTTCTGTGTCATTAGGTCAGAGGAACGTCGAAGGAAGAGACGACGGAGGGTACTGTCTCTGGCAAAAGTTATCGATCATAAGAGAAATTTGAATATATTTTTATTTCAACTCAATTTTATTTTTTTCGTGTATAAATTTATTAAATAATTCGTTCATTGAATTTAATCATCTTTGATCGAGGATTTTTGCCTGAGGTGGTACGTACATAGATGGAGGACGCACCTTGGACGGAGCGTCGCCTGGCTTCTTCGTTTCATCAAAGGTAAGCAAACAAAGATTATAATCCCGCGTTTAATATCAACGGAGGAATAAACTATACTAGTACCTCCATTAACCTGGTAACGGTGTCATAGAAAAATGTGACACGTCGGCTATGATGGAATATTTTTCATTAGAAGTCACATGAACTTTTAATTTCTTTGCTTATGATCTTTTTTGACATATTGTCGGATGTATCTTCTTCGCACTCAAATTATCTACAATTCTACAGATTTCTATTGTAGAATAATATCATTTATTCTGTTTTCAAAGTTTTACGTATAACTTTCTCGTATGTCAATTTTACTGAGAAATGAAAGCACGAGGCATGCGTAGTAAGAAAATAATGATTTATAAATGCTAGATGATGTCATATAAACTACTACGCTGTTGCCTGCTTAAGGAAATATCCGAGACTTGATTATAATATTAAAACGAAAGAGAAACTCCTTTTATTATAACAACAAAGTTAAATAAAAAATTTCGTCATGCGCGAATACGATTTCGCTTCGTACCTTCAAGCTTCAGCTTGATTGTGCGGAAACGTGTACGTACAAAGTTATGCACGAAATACTGTTAGTACATAAATCCATATACACGAGTGTATCATCGATTGACGCTTGGTTTACGTATATGTATATTCACGTTTCGTGGGAACGGGAACGTGTACAGAGAGAGCCAAAAGTGAGTGAATACATTGAAAATACTGAATTGTAAAAGAAATTTCCATTATCAATACAGGCAAACAAAAATTGTTGTTACAAAAGATAGATTCAGTTCATTGATCTTTTTGCAAAGTAAAATCTAACAGTAAACAAATTCGCTTCGTTAAATCATATGAATAAATTTGAGTCCGAAAGAATATTAAGAAGTACAATTATTCTTGCTTTCATACGAATATTCGATCGCTCGTCTCTTGGTTTGCTACTCACTTTTGATTCTCTCTGTATGTCCACGGACAGTTGTCTGCACGTGAGGGTGGTTCCCGACCTGACAGGGGGTTCATTCTATATTTTATGGCGGCCAACCCCCCGTCGTGGGATGCTACTAGCCGGGTATACCCATTGGCGATAAGGTGATAAGCTCAAATGTATTGGCTCCCATCAAATCGTGCGCTTTACTGCTATAGCCAACCCCATAAACGCCGCTCACCCTTTCCACAGCTCGCTGCATCGCGCCGCGTTTACACGTGGAAAAATATATTCCTCGTCGGATCAAGCCATAAAAATTACCCTCATCCTTCGTGTTCTGTATTTTTAATTATTCCAACTAGCTCTGGCGTGTTATTCTTGGTTAAAAAAAAATTGAAACAAAATGAGGGTGAGATGAAAAGTAATCAGTAGAAGAGAAGTTAATATTTAACTTCACGTGAATTCTGATACATGGTACTATAAGAGGATGGGAACGTTACAGTTTTATGATAAATATCCTATTTACAAATCTCGAAATTTATGTGGCATAAATATAACAGTGAAGGATGTTATCTTCCTTCTTGTATATGTATGTGTTTAAGAGATCGCCGTGGTTTCACCGAACATTGCTCGGTATTAAAAGGCGTTCACGTAATGTTCTCGCGGTAGGGTGAGCGCCGACTAACGAGTTTTCCCTGAAAGATTCATTGCTTCGATGGCGGATAACGCACAGAAAATTGAACTCTAGCCGCAAGAAGGAGAACGCGGCCGGGCGATAAAATTGCAAATAAATTACGCTAGAATTTCCATCATCGAAGAGGATAGGGGGGCGTGGTCGAGAGTTGGGCGAGAGATAGAGAGAAAGAGAAAGAGAGAGAGAGAGACGAAGAGAGAAAGAGAGAGCAAGCGGGAAATGCGGGGCCGCGGACTTTTCTGGCAAAGATAGAAAGGACCGTACCGCGGAGAGGAGATAAAAAGACGAGGGAAAGAGATAAGGCTTGTGTCTCTCGGTACTCGCCTTGGAGCCGAGGTACGCGAGAAGCCGGCTCGAGAGCCAATAATAAGTAAGCCAGCCGCTCGTTAGGGGTTGGTTAAAAATACGAAAGAGCCGGTCCTCCTTTTTTCCTCCGCGTCCTCTTCTCCCGGCTTCTCTTCCTTAGTTTTAGGGCTCGCGAGGATGAACCCGAGAAGGGTTGGCAGAGCTCCGCGGAAAATAATGGCTGCCCGTAATCGACGGCTCTTTTTTAGCCTGGTTAAGACTCAAGGACGAACTCACACCTTCGCCCTCGTTTGTAGCCGTGGCTCGTTGAATGCTCGCCCTCGTAAATACCCCACTTAATCGAACTTACCGCGCCGGAAACTTTAGCACGAAATCAGTGATTCACGGTAGGACGTCGGCGGGGTTTACCCGCATTCAATGTAGTGGTGGTTAAGCATTAATACGTTCGAAAACAATTTCATTAAGAATGTACAAATTCTAACCGGACGTGGGAAAAATGGTCTACGGGCGAACGTAAGAAAGCCAAGGAACTTTAATTTTAATTGAAAACAGGACAATTAATCTTGTTTCAAAAGGAGAGGGTCAGTTTTTCAATGGAAGTAGGAAAATTAATCTTCCATTGAGGATCAGAAATTAGTCGCTGGAAGTAACGCGGAAAATAGGAGCACCGACTTCCAATTAATTACTATGATTATGATTGCAATTGTGTAATTACATTCCTTCGGAAGTTCTCAATGGACAAAGATCCCACCGCGATTAAATAAACGGATTAAGGGAAGGACAATCGCGACAATGGGATTTGATCTCGCAAAAGGGATGCGGATTCGCGCCAAAGTACGATTGATCAGGTATTAGCCTGTCGTTCCTTTAATCTTCTCGTTAAAGGCAGAAGCACGCCCTCTCGCCCTCTATTTGCAAAGTTCCCGCTTGGTATCTTGGCTGTGACTTAAAGTGGCCGTAATTAAAAATGGCCGTTCGAAGGGTGCCGAGGGGTGGAGGGACGGAGAGACTGGAGGTCAGATTAAAGAGATGACCCGAAATGCAAACAATGGAGGAGGCCTCGAATATTTCCCCTTTGTTATTCCATTTTTTCCACCCCCGCTTCTCTGCTCCTTCATCTTTTTTTTTCCGAGCCTCTTTTCATCTTTCTTCTTCTTTTTTCGTTCCCTCTTTCATCGGCGCTCCGTGGCCCAGTTCGATGGATCGCGACTTGCGGGTTCGATTATTCCGAGCGCGAACGCTTGCTGAAGTCAGAGCTTGCGGTAAAATCTGATCTCTTTACTCGGCGGCTTTAAATTACCTTCATTAAGTGCTCGCGCGGTTTTTATGCCCGCGAATGCCTGAGAAAGTCATTAACTTCGGTATTGAGTTCCTGCTACGGGTTAGCTTTCATCGCTGGCTGTTAAAAGAGGAATTGATTGTTAATAAAAATCCCTCTTTTTTTTCTACCCTCTTCCTCTATCCTCGTAACCGCTTCCTCTTTCGCCGACAATCCCCTGCTTTGCAAGACGTGATTACGTAATTATTGTCGACTTATCAAAAGAATTTAATCATTGCGTTTAAAAGGATTTATTATTATTTCATAAAAAACGTGGGAATCACGATCGAGCCGTGTGCGCTTCTCTGCTGCTGGCGGTTTTCGTAACTGACAGCCGTTCCCGGCCGGAAACGCGCTGCCGGATCGGGCGTTGGAGTGTAATTCTTGAAATTTCTCCATGTTGACGAAAGATTTGTAATCGCCTCCATCCTCAGATTGGATTTTTCCGAGGGGGCGGGTTTCCGTCGACGCGGGTGAAGTAGCGTGTTGAGCTAAGGATTTATAAGGGAAAGCCTCGTCCACGATATTCGAGAACTTTCGGAACGACTTTACTTCTTAATAAGATTCAACGTTCCAAAATGAAATTCGAAGCTGTACGTACGACGAAAGTCGTTTAGTGGCAGCGCCGGCAACTTTTCCAACGAAAACTTTCAAAGCTTCCTGCGTTATTTTCTCTCTCTCTTTCTTTGTCCGTAGCCCCCCTCCCCCGATTCTCGTCGTCTCCTTTTTTTAAACGCGGTTTAAGAAGAAACGCTTCGCGAACTGACGCTGAATGCATTACGATGCTTTATGCAGAGCGCGAGGCGCTCCTCTACCTTTGGCTCTTCCTCTTTCGTGCAACGACATATTTCTTAAGATCTCGGGGAGGCTTCCTCCTTAATGTTTCCTCATTGTTGCGCCACTTCATGAACTCTGTCTCGCACGCTCGAGCATCTTTTCATAAGCGGCGCTACTCTCCAGTTTACGACTCATTTGTTCATCCGGCGGGGAAAAATAAGGACGAATATTTTAATACATTACTGAGAGCCGAGGCACATTGCCCGAGCCACTTACCGATGGTTAAACGTTATGGTTTCAAATGATTTCACTCGTGAAACAGCTTCACTAAATTCAAGGATATACTGTTTTCCTTATCCTTGAACTGACACGCTTTGGGTGGGAAATATATGATATAGAAGTGATAAATATAAGATTTGCGTATGAATTATCGTTTTAATTGAATTTAAAAAGAAATTTGGATGATAAAAGAAACGTACGATAAAAAATTCCGAGTGTTTCACGCGGATAGCCGCAGAGTCTCACGGTTTGGGATCAATTTTTATTTTATGGAACTCCCGACCGACAAATAAAGCCAACGCGTCGGAATTCTGCGCGGCACTGATAAGTATTTACTGCCTCGGAGCTCTATTCGACCGCGTTTCTTTTTCTTCTAACCATTTTCACAAAGAAACACACACACAGTATACCTTAGAAATGAGTTTACCCCTTGAAAATACAAAATACTGAAATTGTTGTTTCGTCTTCGTTAGACAAATATAGTAATTGATAGAAAGAAAGAAATCCTGATACACCAGTAATTTATAACTATTAATGTGACTGTAATTTGGAAATTATTTATCATGCACTTATATAAAATGATTCATGAATTTCGTTTTTGTAAAATATTTACTTGTTTCGATCATCATCGATTCGTATTCCATTTCTCTCTTTCTTTTATACGTCGCAAGTAAATGAAAGAATCACAAGAAATAAATTCTGATACACCATTAATATACAACTATTAATATGACAAAAATTTGGAAGTTATTTATCAGGCATTTATATTAAATGATTCATGAATTTCGTTTTTGTAAAATATTTACTTGCTTCGATCATTGATTCGTATTCCATTTCTCTCTCTCTTTTGTACGTCGCAAGTAACATCCCCGCGTCAACTGGTGACGAAGTACACCAAATTTACATTCTCTCCATAACTCGTTCGATCCGTTATCAGTTCGTTGTGTACCGGGTGTCCCCGTTTCCGCAATTGGTTCCCGCATCCGCGTAAACTTGACCAGAACGGACGTTGAAGCACGTCCTGGCCACGTGAAATTGACTTTAGTTCACGGGAAAATGGTCATCGATGGATGCTGATTCATTCAACTGCCCGAGATGCGCCAGCAACAATTCCAATAACGCCCAAAGTTTCTGTGTACCGTCCGTTCCCGCGGCCCGACGATAAACTTGACCGTACTCCCATTTGGATGTAATTGAGCTCTCGAGATGTTTATGTCGCCTATTGATTTTCTACAAAATACTTCACCGGAAAACAATTACGAATCTCCAAAAAAGGAGAAATCCGACACGTTTCTAAAAAGCCACATCGATTGTTGTTAAACGAAATTGTCCAGTCTATACATTTCATTGATCGAAGCGGAATTACCATGTGCGTAGGGAAATGAAAGATTGAAGAATTCTTGGGGACACATTACTCGGGTATTTGAACCGCGCAAAACGGCGGCGATTCTTCTTGCTCGGTACATGAATCCTACGGAAGTATTTCCATCGGCAATCGGCCGTGGACCGGTGGTCATTGAACGGGACGGTGAAAATAAAGTATCGACAAGACGATGCGATGCGGGGGCGGCCACGAGTGTAGTAGGATCAGAGTTATCGACCTCGTACGCCGCGGCGAGGAAGGAGAATGAATGGAACGAGAACGGGCTGGGCCCAGGACGGAGCGAGATGAACGCGGACAACGAGCAGGAAGTACAATCGAATGATTCTGGTTCGCTGATCAATTTTATACGCTCGAACCTCTTCTGTCGGGTTATCCATCACTGGGGCATTTGACCCTTCGTTTCTTCGATTTTTCCTAACGTTCCGACGCACACCCGTTCTTACTCTCGTTTCTCGCTCGCCACTTTTTCCCTGATCGTCGTCCCTTTTTGTTTTCTCGTGTTCCAATATTTTCGAAGAAGTGTCACAGTTTTTCTGCGTGAAGAATGCTTCTATAAATTACACTTGTAGAGGAACGTTGGTAGTTAGGGGCCGGGGCGAACGAGTTACAATGATAAACAGCCGTTTAACTTGTTCTAATCCTTTCTCTTCTACTTCTGATGTATTGCATGACTAACACGTTATTCAATTAAGGATTACGATTATATTAATCTATTACGTGAGTGCCTCTATGATTTAATTAAAAAATTGAACAAAACATATTTTTAATTTCCACATATTGATAACCGATATCGAGATTTTTCTTTGAGCGATCCTCATAAATCGGAATGGCTCACGAGACTGGCCACCGTACCGATTAGAATAGATAATCCGACGGAAATGAAGGTCCGGATGCTGAATGAAGCGATTCGTAAACCGACGCGTATGTCTCCTGGGGATTAAGCCTGAGCATTTGATGGGAGTTTGAGGAAGAGATTAAACTTACCGGAAGATCCTCCTCCTCCTCCTCCTCCCCCTCGTTTCCTTTTTTTCTTGTAACCGTGAGATCGTCTCATTTCGCCGTGTCTCGTTCTGAAATCAGGAAGGAGAGAGCGTCGTGATCGTCGTCGCGGTTAAACGGGACGCTTAAACGCTAACGCCGGCGTTACACTTCTAACGTTCGTTTTTGAAACGGCGATGTTATTCGCAACGACGGCGGCGTAGCGCGACATAGCCTTTGCGAGGGCAATAGAGACGATGGCTGTTGGTACGTTGCGTTGCGATTCCGGGATGAAACCGGAGGTCAGAGCGTACACAGCTGGCCCGATTCATCCCTGGGGATGTATTCGCGAACTTACGCCGCTCCTGGGGCCGATAGAATTCACGAACACGAACGGGAGCTCGTGTAAAATCTGTACCGCTTTAAATCCGAATCGTTACGGTTTGTTGCTACACCGAGTCGTTCAGCGAAATAGCGTTGCGCTCTCGATACGAAATTTATCGCCTTCCTAATTGCCACAATTAACTCGCAAAACGATTTTAGTATTATTGTATCAGCAGATAAGAAAATCGTAAACGGTTGAATGTACATGATTAGCATTTTAAATAACAAGGTAATTTTTTGTGTACAAGATAAAATTAGTGATATGATGATTACGCTATTTCTATAATTTATAAAGTTCTTTAAAATAGGGACTTTTTTTAGCCAATGGCCAATTTCTCTTTACATTGATATAAAATTTCAGTTGTTAAGGAAATGTTTGAGGTTCTCGTGAAATTCACAAGCGTCCTCGTCCTCGACGTTCTAACGTAGATTCGTAGCTATATTCTGGTTCCACGGTCGATTCACGGTTCATAGAGTCTTTTCGTAACGACTAGAGGTCCTCGAACGCTGCCCGTGTCCAATACTTACCGAATCTTTCAGCGGCGATCGTTATTTTGCGGTTCAGCGACTTCTACGTCTTAACGCCGGATATCGTACTTGCGCTTACAGTATACGTATGTTCGCGTGTGCGAGTCTGATCAAACGCGGCTGTGGTGTGTCTGCCCGACAATGGAACAATGAGGACACGTGAAAAGCCTCGAAGAACGTGACGTTCCAGCCGATGCGATGGGCTGAAAGGGTGTGGGAGCCTGTCGCGAAATCGCCGACGGTAGCAAGTTGCCGCGACGACGTGGCGCGGCGCGCGACTGAATGAAAAATTTCCGCGAAGGGATGCTCGATTTCTCGTTAACGAGAGTAAAATTTAAACGCGTCACGTCACGGTTTTTTTTTTACACGTCGTACGCGACGCCGAGCACAGAAATTAACGGTTCGGGTTTGGATTCAGAAATTGCAACAGTAATAATCAGGTCATTAAATTTAAAAGTCAGGTCTATAAATACTATGCAGGAATCTTTTACCGGTGAACTTTCTTCAATGCGTGGTAATTATAATTCAGCGGTCGCGATGTTGACACATTTACCGTGAAAGCGAGGTAGCAATGCAAGTTATTTGCGCGCACTTGGCAAACATCATCGGTCGTATTGTAACGTAAAAAACAATAGCGATATGGCTGGAACCGAAACTACTTCCTGCCGTAGCTCGGACTGATCGCGACAAATAAGCGTGGTTGTATTGTATCCCGGCGATGTTTTCCGCGAAACACGCCGGTAATTAAAGCGAGCCCTGGCCGCCCGGCGCGCGCTTTAATTTGCAACATGCTCCTCGAAGGATTAGCGACTCTAATTGGTGGAGGGGAAATCGGCGGATGCCGGAGGAGGCTCGTCGAGTTTCCACATAAAACGGGGCTCGCGCCCCCCGCGCCTGGTAGTTCCTCGGTGTTAATGTAAAATTCTCGTTCCGGTGCTTGTTGGGGATCATTAGTCGACTCGAAATTTTATTGTTGCCCGCCCCCTTATGTTTTTCCTGTGCCGTTGCGAAACGAGTTTAACTGCAGCCTTTTGCCTACCGCGCGCTATCGCCGGGTCCCCTCTCGTCGAAACTCGATTACGCGCACCTGTATCCCGTTCCCTGTCTAGCTCGCTCGATTACGACGTCACCGTAAATTTGCTCCGGTAACCCGGTTATCCCGGACGATATGGATCGAGATTGAAAATTCACGTGAAAAAATCCCGTTCCACTTATCCGTGTATATACCCGCGCGTTTTCCACCCGGGAAGAAGATCGCGACACGCGTCGATTGTCCGTGGCAGGTAACCGAGACCGGAGAAAAAAAAANAAATTTAAAAGTCAGGTCTATAAATACTATGCAGGAATCTTTTACCGGTGAACTTTCTTCAATGCGTGATAATTATAATTCAGCGGTCGCGATGTTGACACATTTACCGTGAAAGCGAGGTAGCAATGCAAGTTATTTGCGCGCACTTGGCAAACATCATCGGTCGTATTGTAACGTAAAAAACAATAGCGATATGGCTGGAACCGAAACTACTTCCTGCCGTAGCTCGGACTGATCGCGACAAATAAGCGTGGTTGTATTGTATCCCGGCGATGTTTTCCGCGAAACACGCCGGTAATTAAAGCGAGCCCTGGCCGCCCGGCGCGCGCTTTAATTTGCAACATGCTCCTCGAAGGATTAGCGACTCTAATTGGTGGAGGGGAAATCGGCGGATGCCGGAGGAGGCTCGTCGAGTTTCCACATAAAACGGGGCTCGCGCCCCCCGCGCCTGGTAGTTCCTCGGTGTTAATGTAAAATTCTCGTTCCGGTGCTTGTTGGGGATCATTAGTCGACTCGAAATTTTATTGTTGCCCGCCCCCTTATGTTTTTCCTGTGCCGTTGCGAAACGAGTTTAACTGCAGCCTTTTGCCTACCGCGCGCTATCGCCGGGTCCCCTCTCGTCGAAACTCGATTACGCGCACCTGTATCCCGTTCCCTGTCTAGCTCGCTCGATTACGACGTCACCGTAAATTTGCTCCGGTAACCCGGTTATCCCGGACGATATGGATCGAGATTGAAAATTCACGTGAAAAAATCCCGTTCCACTTATCCGTGTATATACCCGCGCGTTTTCCACCCGGGAAGAAGATCGCGACACGCGTCGATTGTCCGTGGCAGGTAACCGAGACCGGAGAAAAAAAAAAGGGACGAGGACAGCGCGCGAGGGAAAGAAGAAAGCGTCGAGATCTCTGGCAATTTGTCTTATCCCTTTCCTCCGTCTCGCTCTTTCTGCCTGTTCGACGATCTTCTCTTTCCGTGCCCTAGCAGAGGGTAGTGTGCCTATCGATCCAGTAGGTCCTTCGAAGGGTGTGGTTGTGTTACTCGGCGTCGCGACGCCTCTGCTCTCCCCTTCTGTTCTTCCTCTCTCTTTTTCTTGCTCTCTCTCTTAGTCTGTTTCTATCTGTTGTCCCATCTTCCGTATATTCTGAAATCGAAACGAGATCGCCACGTGGCTTTCGTTCGTGCGTAAGTGTTTCTAACTTGCGAATTCACGAGATCCAATTAGGGCATCCATTACGGAATCCATTTTCCAGATAGGCCAGATTAGACTAGTCATCGTCGCTTTTAATTGTTCCTCGGTGTCGGCGAAACGAAAATCGTCCGCGGTAATCGCAATTGAATTCTTCGCAATTGCGGTGGCCGAAAGTCCGGTGATAATCGCCGGTCGCCGGGCGATAACGAGTTTCGAACGAATTTCGATATAAGCTAAAACGGGCCAACGGGATCGTTATCGGTCAGGTATCTGCCGTCCCGTCGCATCGCGGAATCTAGCTGCGCCGAAGTAGATTTAATGACGGCGGCGGATGTAATTGGAAATCGATAGCCAAGAAAATTCTTGCCCGAACCAGCGCCAAGTTATTATCGTATTAATTTGTTCGACTTGATTTCGACTCGAACTCGCCAAGACGTTGCGATCTTCCAGCCCCAGTTTTCTTTTTTCGATCCCGAGTCGACGGCGAGAGGAACCATCCAGCGGCTCCTCCGCTTTTACTCTCTTTATTCATCGAGCGTAGAGATGCGTCGCGAATATTCTGTATGTTACGAAAAGATTGCGGTGCAGCGAATATACGTTGCATATTCGTCGAATCTAAAGAATCTTCGATCGGAGTTCTTCGATATTATGCTTTTTGAGAGTCGGAGCTCGATCATAATTTCGGCTGTTTAAGAAAGGCTATCCGTCTTTTGATACGGAGAAGATCGTCTCGCATCGAATCGGGACGAGAACGTGCTCCGTATCGTTTAGAATATTCAACGAGCCGATATAAGAACTTTGACAAAAGCGAAGTATTTCCACGAGGAAAATTCGTCGCAATGAAAATTTATTTTTGCATGAATCCAAACGATTGCACAATTCTGTGCAGACGTTTCGTAATAACGCAGTCTTTATTCCAAAATGTATTTATTTCTTTGAAGTCCGTGTACAAAACGAAATCACGTGGCTATCAACGAATTACATTACGCTTAAAAAAGCAGCAACTGTTGGATGCACAATTTAAAAAAAATGTTGACCACGTGTCGTCTCCCAAAGCAAACAGTCGGATTGCATACAATGTTATGTGCTACGAGCAATAATATCGCCGAAGCGTGAACGTAAATATTTGCGAAAATTCGACGTTTCAATCAACATTTTAACATTCGTTTTACATTTTTTATCACAGTCTGGCTCGAGCGTTTCGTGTTATTTGCTTGGGACGAGAAAAACAAAGACGGATGCAAAGAAATCTCGGTAATGAGCGATCCTTAGTTACATCGGACAGGCGGGGGCGTTTTCGTAATTTCGTTCTAGACACGAGAAAAATTGCCGCCGCGATCCGGAGGATGGGCACGATTTCGCAGGAAAAATTGCGCAAGAACTCGTTATATCTACCCGGAAGCAATCGATTCGCAAATGCCCCTTTCCGATCGATCAGTCTGCCGGCGATGCGTTCTGGAGAGATTTCAGACATTTATGAAGGCGATCCCAGTGGACGTCGGGACGGGAACGCGTACATCGTATTTACGCGGCACGTTTTATAAAGAGGAACCATGATAAANTAATAGGATTTCGTTGCCTATTAATTCAATCGGTCGTATCTCGAAATATTAATTTAATTACTGAGCCACTCGTCGAACATCTGAATAATTTATATCCGCCAAACATTACTATTAATGCTTTCATAATTGAGGAAACCGATATATTGTTGAATAATACAAGGTGTATGTGTGTATTGCGGGTTGTTTAAACTATGCATTTCACTTGAACTCTGATTAGTGTTTGTTTCAATTCATACTATAGCGAATGTAATACATTTTGCAAACATTTGCACAGACACCTCGCGCGTATGATAGGCGAATTGGGAATTGAACTGGGATTTCTATGAGAAGAATATAATTTGAAATGTAAATACACACAATTCATGATTTTACCAGAAATATCCATATAATATGTAAATACGTGACAGATGGGGATTTCTAATTTGTTCTATATTAGCATTAAATACATGCGATTATCTACGTTTTGATTTGACACTTGGCACAAGTTAGGAGTTAGGAGTACAGCCACAACAATTTTCGCATCTTGTTAATACGCGACTGTTTTGAGAGTACACGCCTCGCGAATCCTTAATGGTTCGTTAAGTGCGAAAACTTCTAATTTCCGTCTGTCGACACATCCGTGGTTACGTATACACAGCTGCTAGGGAGGGGCTGTTTGCATCGTTTGACAACTACAGTAATGAGCTCCGATGCCGATGTTTGCTGAGAAAGCAAAGAAAGCGTCTATTATTGCAGACTCGTCTTGAAATAACTAGACATGCATACACACGCCGATTCCTGTAAATACTCCCCGTTCGATCCCGCTCCTCATAACGAGATATTATTCTGAAATGTTTACTGTGACGAATCTGCTTTTTGCATTTCGTCCGAACGAACGGGGGATGTCGTCGTGTCAACGGCACGTGAGCCGTGCACGGGGGAAAAACGAGAAAAACGAGGTCAGAATGGCATAAAGTCCCATCGTTAAGCACTGTCACCGTTGTCCACGGTAATTGCTTTTTATCGGATCGGGGCGACGCGCGTTCCGTTTCGGAAAAGGTCGACGTGACGCCGCCGCGATACGCGCGCGTAATCCGAAGCACTTGACCGCTAACGAAGGAGTTACACACATCGTGCGTGCGGCACGCACAGAATCTGATTTTCCCCCTCGAGCCTGAGGCGTAGATTGGAGCCATAACGAGCATAGGACGCCCGAGCATTAAGCTCGTTCAGGCTAAAATCCCTTAAGCCAATTTACGCGGCTAACGGGACCGCCGCCTTAGTTTCGATAGGTAACGATGAAAGAACGCGAACAGGCCTGGGAGCTAAAAATAGTCCCTTTCGCTATTTTTTGTTTTCCGTCCGACCTTTCGTGGACATTTCTACTTAGAACTACACGTAACCATGAACAAAATCGTTCGAGCAGGATAAAAGATAAAACTCGTTATCATGTTCGTTCGAACTTTCTTGTAATTTAAATAATTTTCCAGGATAATTTTCCATCGCATTGAAAATCACTATGCAATTTGCATCGTTCTGTAGGAACTATTGTTAGGAAGATGGGGTAAGAGGTTGGTTGTACCTAAGCGAAAAAGTAATGTAAAATTTTCATATCCTATAAACCTTGATCCATCTAATATGATAATGTCCTTCTTCGTCGCATAAAAAAATCTTGCATAAAATGTTATAGGTCATTTTGTTAGAGCCACGTAAGGGCAGCGATGAAGTTTTACCATTTCAGTGCAGAATATCGTAAACGCCTTAAACAAACGATCTCGTAGAGACAAGGTTCATGCTTCTCGTCTTGCAAAGAGCTTCGTCAGGAGATTTTAATCATTGACATTACGTTTTCATCATTTTTAATTCCACTTGGTGTCTCATTTTATACAATGCATGAAGAACATTCAAAGCATAATTTATTCAAGAAAGAGAGAAATATATGTAAAACCTTAATGGTTTCAGAATTCATATAAGAAGTAATTTTAAAACATATTCAACATAAATTATTTCTTCTATTATCTAAAAGAATCTAAATAGTTCTCGTTTCTTTTGCATTTATTCAAGCAGAAATCTGTGCATACATTCCTACTTTTTACGGTATTCATCTAAAAAGAGGCGAATTTAAATCCAACCAGTTAAACGGAAACGCTGTGTCATTCGTCTGTTAGAGAGCGCTAACATCGAGTGGCAGATATCCCGTGAGGTGACCCCGCGGAAGGGATTGTAATTATTCATGGCTCAGCCGGAATTTATGGAGAATACTAATGCATTCGTAACAGTGCATTACTTAATTTAACTTAAGTCTGGTAGCGCGAACTGCGAGGGAGAGACGGGCAGAAAATTTCTTCGCTGCCCGATCCGCGGAGGAAATTCAAGGTCGAATGACCACGAATTTTAATTTAACGTCCGTTTAACGAGACACGCGGCGCGGCGCGCTAAGGAAAACAGAATTTTCACGCGGAATGTTCGCTGGCCGGAAGCGGAACGTGAAACAGAACGTTAATTGTGCCGTGATTTTCCGGCGAGAGCGAATTATGCGGGAGAGGGAAAGAAAGAGAGAAAGGCAGAAGTCGTGCGCGGTTTTAAAAGCATTACAGAGCGAGGGAAAGAGAGAGAGAGAGAGAGAAAGAGAGTAGAACGTGGCGGCGCATAAACCAGACATAAATCGACGACGAGACGCGCGGGGGAAAAAGTCCTCTTTATAGCGCGAATGCAAACGAGACAGGAGCGGGTAGCAAAACCGATAGAAACAAACGCGACCGGAACCGAAGTCTGGACTTCCGTTCACGTCGGTGAACCGGCCGAGGGAAAACGCGCAGCTGTTCGGACAGTGAATGCGAAATTTGTTTACGGAGCGGAGATCGTTTCCGGTGCGGCGCGGCCGTGTCGGCCATCGAACGGTTTCCTGCCCTCTTCCCTGTTTGACGGCCACTGCTTTCTGACCCAGAAGGCGATCAACGCTGCCATTGATCAATTATTTTATCTCGGCTTTCTCTCTGTCTCGTGGTTTGTCCGGGAAACTAGTTAAACCTCCTTCTTTGCATTTGATTTAACTGTCAAATTCAATCCAAACATTTGATCTGTTGTTCTTAATAATTGAATTGCACATTTTTGCGCGTTTCGAAGAAATCTGAATATCGAAACGCGCATACATTGAAGACGCAATATGAAGAATCTAAATAAATTTCGTTTATGTTTTTATGAATAAAATATTGGATTTAGCGAGGAACAGTGAAAATTAGTCGGCGAGTTAATAACGTATTATAACTACGATGTCTGCGGCGTAAGGCAGTCGGGCGTTCGAGTAAATAGTTAGAGCGAGAAGGAAAAATTTCATCGCGCCGCCGGTGAGGTATTAGACGTAATAAACTCGCAAGCCGTGTCTCGGGGTTATTAAGGCCTCAGAGATGAAAAAAAATGAGACGTGGGACAAGATATTTTCTTTTTAATTAAAGATATTTCGAAGCAAATAACGTTTTCGCACCGGGAGTCAAGGATACGTCCCACGAGTTCATTTGCCATTGTCCGAATTGGAGGGACTTGGTCCAGCTCGTTGCGAGATTTATCTACAAAGATCCTTTCGTGCACGGTTCAGGGAGCCGGGGAGGAGGCAAAGGGGTTCCTGGAGGAACGAGTGTAAGTTATCAGAGGACCCCCCGTTCCCCATCAAATGTGATTCCGTTTATGCTTCTGTTGTGTATCCCGGTGTTTCTTGCCGGTTGATGGGATCAGATGATAGAATCGCTATAGACGAGCGGCGGACGGGCTGCTGCTGGGCGAGATAAAGAGAGACGAGAAGCCGCAAGTAGAGACGGGACTAATCCTAAAGGACCTAAGTAAACCGCTTCTAATGGACCCTGTCACTAGGCTTCAGGACGCGACGTCCACCTTCTGTGTACTTCACTTTGCCGGACCACGGAGTGACGATAATAATGGAGAATCAAGTGCGAAGGGAACAAAATGAGATAAGTGGAGAGAACTATAGCGAGCTTCCAGCCAGCCCGGTTTCTAGTTGGTAGCAGCCTGTGCGGACAGCCAGCCGTTGGAAATTAATAGGACCATTCGAAAGTCTCTAATTGTCCGTGACAAAGGGTCCGCTGTCTTTTTCTCCGTCCACTCCGCCGATCAGCCCTACGAATCGCTTGCGTCGCGACGCGGCATTAACGCGGGACGCGGTCATTAAAATGCGTCACGCAATTTGTGCGTAATGGGAAGTATTTGTAACGTATTCAGAGTCCGCTTAACAAGCGGCGCGGATCGCGCCAAAACACCGGGGATATGGATGTAAATGTAGCGAATAAACAAACGGCGGCCGCGGCTGTCCGTGTCAGAAGTTCGTTCGTGGATTTCATTGCGAGCGCAGACGAGACTAACCCTACGCGAGGCTCCGCATTGCGCGCGGGCACAGGATGCTGCACACTGCAATCAGAGTTTGTCCGCAGTTTCAAGTTGGCCACGGGGAAACGCAGTTGTGCCCGGTCGAAGCGCGACGAGCTCTACGAGCCATCGTTCCTCGACGCATCGCGGNGAGGATTTCATTGCGAGCGCAGACGAGACTAACCCTACGCGAGGCTCCGCATTGCGCGCGGGCACAGGATGCTGCACACGGCAATCAGAGTTTGTCCGCAGTTTCAAGTTGGCCACGGGGAAACGCAGTTGTGCCCCGTCGAAGCGCGACGAGCTCTACGAGCCATCGTTCCTCGACGCATCGCGGGCTTTCCGCATTTCGCTAAAACTCCCGCAAGAGAGTCGCAACTTGCGTTACACGTTACACGTAGCCGAAACTTTCGCGTCGACAGTGGGGCGTCTTTAAGCCTATTGGACAGGTTGATTGCGTTCCCGTTTCACCGTCAAGTTGCCCCTCACCCTTCGAGCCGCGGATGATTAATAATGCATGTCCTTTTCGGGGGATAAGCTCGAGGAAGTTACGTGTGCCGAATGAAATTATTTTTATTCCATATAATATACGTATAATACTATTAAAACGGGAGAGAATAGTCGATCATTCTGTCGCTGACGTGGGAATATGTGTAATGACGAGTTAAAGCAGGAATAGAGAAATTGTGTCGCGCAGTTGAAAATGCCCAATCAGCGACACGTTCGAATCGGTGACGACGCTAGGTTCGACGCAGGCAGAGCCAGGCTAGCGGGTTGACTGGCACCCTTCTCCATACTCGAGTATCCGCTCTCGACGAAGACGTCGTCGTCGAGTTTGGAGGCTACAGCTTGTAGTCGGAATCCTCATCAGCAAACTTCCCCGTCGACAAATTACCGTCGATCCTAATAAGGCCTCGTCTCCATTGACACGAGGCAGGCAAAGGTTTCCGGGGCGTGGCCGGAGGAACACTGCCTCGAGGTGGTTGCTTCGACAAAGGTTGCGGCGTCGCGCCTCTTCGACGATTTATCCTCCCATCGCGACCCTTTGTGAAGCGAGCGTTATTGACGCCCTCCGCCGTCGACCTCTCTCTCTCGCTCTTCCTCTCCCTTTCATTCTTTCCCTCCCCCCGCCGCCTTTCTCTTTTCCACCCGCCGCTCTTTCTTCTCCTTCTTCTGGTATATAGGCACATTTCGCGCGGTCGACCTCGGCTTCTCTCTTTCCGTCGGATTCGATCCGGGCCGTATGAAAAGGAGTCGTCTTCCTCTGGGCACGACCTGTAATTGGAAGGTTCTCATGCGTGGATATCTTTGATCTGTACAGTTACGGATTCGATATCCTACGTGCTTCCCCGTGCCCTCCTCCAGCTGCAACTTCTTCTTTCCACCGCGATAAGGTGAAAGGTTGTTGCTTCTTGCGGATCGAATCGATGGAGGCCAGGTTCAATGCCGAAATCTCCGCCGAAACGTATAGAACAGTTAACCAATTCTAGAGGGTAGCCGGCTATCTTAAATTGAGATCGAGGCAACGTTTGACGGCACGGCGGCGTAACGCGAGTACACCGTGAATAGAGCCTCCGAGAGTGAACGGCCATAGATAACTGACGGAGCCGCAACAATTCATCGTTCGCTCTGCTATATTTCTCCTTCGGTGTATCGCAAAATTATGGTGGATGCGGGGCAACTAAATTTTCCCGTCGATGCGCGCCGCGACCATAGACGTACCCCTAATGGGTTCGCGGTGGTTGATCGCAAGGGGCAACGATTTCATTGGGACGATGCATGGAGGTCGGAGATTCGGTGCCAGTGGAGTGAGTTAGGGACGGGCAACCGGGATATACTCGAGGGCCTCCGATCGAGCTATCAAATTGTCGCAGTGCGGTAGTGGTATAGGCAGAGGTATAGCAGGCAGGCAGCAGGCAGGCTGGCAGGCAGGCCTGGCAGGCAGGCAGGAAGACCGGGTCGGCTGGCGTTTTGCAGGGCCGACTACTGTCAGCAATGTCTAAAGAGCGACGGAGAGAAGAAAGATCGGCAGCAGATGCGAAGAGAGACGAGAACGGGGCAAGAGACACGAGAGGCTACCACTGGAATCGTCGCTTAGGATCGCAGCTTGTTCCTGGCCTGTCCTCGTTCCTCTTAATAGAATTCCGTAGTCCTCTTCAACTGTTTCACTCTCCAGCCATCCAGCGGTGTTCCCTTCTCTCTACTCCTGCCTCTGCTGCTGCTGCTGCTGCTGCTGCTGCTGGTGCACCCGTCTCTTTCTCCCTCTTTCTCCTCTCGTTCTCTCGTCTGGTCGTTTCGCGTCGTTGTCCGACCCCGCTCCCGCTTCCTCTCTTCGCCACAGACAGGTACGACCTTACGCCGAGGCATCCTCCGCCTCCCAGTTTCCACTGTGTTTCTGCCGCTGTCTCGCGGCCCTCCAATCCTCCACTCCATTCCTCTCGGCTCGAGCCTCCACTCGACTCCCAAATACTGCAATTTCAGCCTTGTCGCCACTACGGCACTTCAGCTACGAAATGATAAATTCTTGGCCCGTCTGCCGCCCCTTCGTTCCCCGGTCGCGACGCTGTCTTCCCCGTCCCCCGGCTCCCCTCTCTCCCTTTCTCTCAATCAGTCAGCCTCGTTTCACCTGGTAACCACTTCGCGTTTCCATCGCGGTTAAGCCGATTCGCTTATTGACTTGATGCCCACCGTGTCGATAACCGCGTTTCTTCTGTTCCATCGCCTCGATTAGCCGTGACGCGACGGAAAAATCTCAAGCAGCTACACGATTCGATCGATCGACCCGCTCTTGTTCTCCTTTTTTCCCAGCCCCCCGCATTCTCTCCTTCCCAACGAAACTTTTTATCCTACCAAATTGACCCTTTTTCGTCAATTGCTTTGTTTACGTTTACGTTGTACTACTGCTTGTATCGTTGTTAACATCTGCTTTCTTGCGCAAACGAGCTTACGAGAACATCTCGAACTTCCTTCTTCTTCTTCTTCTTCTTCTTGCAAGAAAAAAGATTTTGCGCGGAGTTAAGTCGGATCCAATTTCACGAGTTTTCCATCGATCCTTCTGCCGCTTTCCTTGACCGCTTGTTCAACCAAAATTGACGGGGTAGAGGCACGTCGATTTAATCGAAGTTAAATGAGCCAAACTTTTGGCTCGATAACTAGTCGAAACTTCCGGGCAAACGGAATAGAGGCTCGCCCGTCTCGCGGAATTTACATCGACTGTGCAGTTGAAAACAAATAAAACAGATCTAAGAAAAATGGAAAAATATTTTATATCTTAGCGAAATCCGTAGAACTTTTGTCTGAAGTTTTTCCTAAAGCAAAGAAAGCTTCCACTGCATTATGTCAATTTTGTTTATAGTGATAGCATTAGTATGAAGAACGAAGTCTGTGATGTATTCTAAGATTACGATTGCGCGTATCTATAGCGCGTGCGATGAGATGATGTAGGGCACTGTGATTGAGCCAGCTTTGTCAGGACTACGAATCTCCCCATGCGGTATCATTTTCGGGAAGCCCATTAACCCCTTTGCCGTCTGATTGCCTGAGGCGGTTTATGTCATCGATACACACCTGTTCTACCCTCCACGTCCGGTTGGTTTATCGACTAGCCTCGTACCTGGTAAATTAAATAGTCAAAGAGAAAATGCTTCTGTCTAATTAAACATTCCATTGGAAAGATATTTCTATGCTCACTGATGAATTAATAGTGTTAGGTTAAAATGTATGAAGGAGAAAAGCGAATTTTAATATAGATTCTTATTTCTTATCATTGAATTAAGGATATATATATGTCAGTTCGATAATAACTATGATAGGAGATAAATTACTCTTGATGCTCTATTTCCTACTAAATGTCTATATAGACAGCTATGTATAGAACGTAGGAATCAATTTATTACTATCTGCCTTTGCTGCGCTTAACCCTTATTACTCGATATTGATCACTCTAAGTTCTCGGATATTAAACCCAACTATGTATAGATCTCCTCTATTATTTTACTGAAAACGTTTATTGACATACTTCTCGTTTATCAAAATTGTAGGAATTTCCCAAAGATAGGAAAAAGTCGTCATTTTCGAACCCCATAAATACACAGCAGTCTTTTCAGGAATCTTCATATATTTATAAGAATGACTGAGCTTTGAATGGGATTACATATAAATTCGATCTGAAATAAAAGGAACTGTTCTTTCAGGGAATTAACGTTAGCTAGTATGAAATAGGGAACTATGGGATAAGATAAGGATTAGGGTAACAAATTATCTTTGTTCATTAATAAAATGATATCAGCATTCTAGTGTATCCAGAAAATTATGAAGATCTTTGATCAAATGAATGACTTCAATTAATCTCCTTTAATTTGGATCGTGTTTTTTGATATATAAGAACGGATTAAGGGTGTTCAAGTTTGTCTTAAATTAAATGTACAAGTAGATATTTTTCTAAATATGTTCTTCAATTCTTCATGTCGGAAAGTTAGAATAATTTCAAGCCTGTTATACATGCGTTTCAAGTTAAAAGAAATTTACAAAAATATTTGCAAATCACGTTTTATTTTAATGCTGTCTAAGTGGCCACTTAAGCTGAGCTGCTCTATGCCTGTTAGCTCTATCCGTTTCGCGTGCGTGATAAATATCGACATGACCTATAACCATTTACGGGGATTGAAGGTACGATACAAGGGTGAGACAGGAAGGGTGATTTTCTTTTTATGCAACTATCTTGCGGGGGCGAGTATGCGGTACGATATGGGGGAGGACGACGAGCAAACAGTGGAATAAGAGGGGAAGGCGGGTCGAGCGAAGGAGGCGAACCCTGTCAGGATGGCTCCATCAATCTTCGGCAAAGGGATGACGCTAATACCTACGAGGAAACGTTTTCGCGGTTCCTTTATCCGAGCGAACGCTCTATAGCGTGCATTAGGTTCGGTCTACCTGGATGAAATACGGCCGATATTCGCGTCGCGCCCGCTCGCACGCGAATTTATCCGTTCGCTCGTCACCGAGATAACGGTCGGTATATTTCACAATAGCGCGCGACGAGATATATTTCAGCGAAAATTAACAAATCCCACGTGAATCGAACGTATGCATATTCAACGCGCCCGTAAAAATTTTTGTAATAATTTATTTCATCGGCTACTAGTGCCTTAAACGTTCGCCGGTTAAAAATAGCGTCGCGTCTCCTGACTGCGCAAACAATGTCAGATACCGTTGTGCAAAAGCTACAAACATTGTCCTACGTGATATAGTTAAATTACATATTCATGAGGCGTGCATAAAAATGATATGCAGATAACGCATCGATATTCACGCCCGCATTTATTGCATTTGCATCCCGCAGGATTAAAACAATGAGATGTAACTATGGCGGAGTTCCTTAGCGGGCCCGTATTCTTTGTTTGCACGATACGCGTGTTAATGCCAGGACAAACGGGAATAAATGTTTAATACAGCGCGCGCGCGCGGCGGAGACGGCGAAGCGCACCGGAGACAGGATCGCGCCTCTTTTTACTCCGCGGCATTTACATTTTCCGCCGCATTATGCCGCGCCGGGCCGCGGCAAGAAATTCCGAATACGAGATTGTTCCGGAGGATTTGTACAGTTGAATTTGCGAACGCGCGCGCCGCGGCCTCGCGTTTATCGTCCCCGTGGGAACATAACGTGGGTGTGGTCGCGGCGACCATGGTACACTGGGAGCGATAGGCAAGGCTATACGGCAAGATTGGATAGCAAGGGCNCTCGCAGGATTAAAACAATGAGATGTAACTATGGCGGAGTTCCTTAGCGGGCCCGTATTCTTTGTTTGCACAGTGCGTTAACACGCTGGTCGAACGATACGCGTGTTAATGCCAGGACAAACGGGAATAAATGTTTAATACAGCGCGCGGGCGGCGGAGACGGCGGAGCGCACCGGAGACAGGATCGCGCCTCTTTTTACTCCGCGGCATTTACATTTTCCGCCGCATTATGCCGCGCCGGGCCGCGGCAAGAAATTCCGAATACGAGATTGTTCCGGAGGATTTGTACAGTTGAATTTGCGAACGCGCGCGCCGCGGCCTCGCGTTTATCGTCCCCGTGGGAACATAACGTGGGTGTGGTCGCGGCGACCATGGTACACTGGGAGCGATAGGCAAGGCTATACGGCAAGATTGGATAGCAAGGGCTACGATAACGACGATAATGATATCGGCTTTAATGCGAGTTACGAGATGCAGTCGGTGCGATACAATGGACTGAGTGACTGAAGAGAGAGAGAGAGAGAGAGAGAGAGGATTGTTCTCTGATTTCGGAGTTTAGCGTAANCCACGATAACGACGATAATGATATCGGCTTTAATGCGAGTTACGAGATGCAGTTGGTGCGATACAATGGACTGAGTGACTGAAGAGAGAGAGAGAGAGAGGATTGTTCTCTGATTTCGGAGTTTAGCGTAATTTTGGATGAAAAACGGTTTATGACGATCTTAAATTGCAAACGTTCATTTTGCTAATTATAGTAGATTGATATATATAAATCTTCATTATAATATGCATTTTAACTGTTTGTCCTGCCAATTGATCTAATTTTCAGAGTTGAAATTATTGTGAATTCCATTTACTAATTTCGTTCTTTGAAGAGACTAGAAAAATAGAATTGAACATCACTATCTTCTTTCATTTTTTCACTTTATATAAACAAATACTCATTGAAATTTATTTTCCACAAATGTTTTGTTCCACGAAAGTTACGTTTCCTTTCTCTGCTAGTTCGTACGATCGATATTCTACTGGTAAATTGTTCATTAACACGCTTCTTAATTAAGAATCCTTTTTAACGAAAAAGTTAAAAGCGGGATAATTACAGCGATGTACATAAATTGCAGTATTCAAGAAGTTGACAAAGCAGAGACCGACGTAATTACAGTTACAAGCTAATGAAACCACAATTTCTTCCTTTGTGGTTATAATTAAACTTAGAAATTCATTGGGGTATTGAATTTGTATTTTAAATAAATAAACTAGACCAAGCTGTCTTGAAATAAATTGGGCAGAACAGGTTCATGTTCGCATGCTAGAAATGCATCCGAGATGCAATAGAGTTCAACATTAAAACAGAAATTTGCAATTTCATCTTGTAAATTGTTTAGAATTATTTGAAAATGCAATTACACAGCGAGCAGAATAGATGTTGTTTCTAAAACAAAGGCAAATTACCTAACTATAAAACAGACACGAAGATAGTATCATAACTCAAATAAATAGTAATTTTAATCGTGGTCGTGTTTTTGCAAATAGTTCACCAGTCTCCTTCACTTCAGCGGCAAAAATCTTTATGCAAACGTGTCAACTAGAATTTACTCGCAGCTACGTTTTTTATCAAAGCGCTGGTAATAAACTTCATAAACAAGAGATGAAGGGAAAAACGCGGGCAAAAAATCTCAAATCACTACAAATTACCTGATCATTGAGATTATGCAAATAAAATAAGAATATAAATTTTAATCAATTTTTTCTCACTTTTGTCGTTCATCCGATCGGCATAAACAGTCGTTGGAAAAACGAGGAGTCATACGTTGTTGCCAGCGATCGAGACGTATAACTCACAATTAGTTACCCAGTTCTCGCATCCGAAGAATTCTCGCATGGAAGCGGAAGGCGACACGCAGCTGGCGCAAAAGCGATAGAATGAAGTTTTTAATTTATCGCTCGTAGGAGCAGATTATCGCTGATTACGCTCGCGCGAGAAAGGAAGTCCGGGATGGAGACGACAAGAGGAAGGAAGGAAGGAAGGAAGGAAGAGGAGGGCTTTGGGTAGGGGAAAGACGTTCTCGCGCGATTTATCAATTTCACGGGGACAAGGGAACTTTTTAAATTACATCGCGCTGATCGACCTCTTTCTCTCATTTCCCCCAATCTATCTTCCCCTGTCCGGGCCCTCACCTCGGACAGCTTCCTCCTGAGTCGAGCCGGCCAATCTGTTCGTCGCGCCGCCGTCGTCGCGATACTTATTGCGCATCGGGCAATAAGTAAGCCAGCTAGACTGCCGCGCTAATCCGATTTATTTCTTTCGTTTCGACGCCTCGGCGACGCGGCGCTAAGTAAATGCCGTGCTCCCGTGAAATTCTCCGAGGCGAGATCGCTTCTTCCGCCGTTACGCGTTTTAGCTGATTGTTATCGCGGAACGATCGACTTGTCCATATTTCAGGACGCGCGAACAAGAAACGAAGAATCGTATCCGAAGCGACTTCTCTACCGAAAACATCGGATCGGTTTTACGATACACCGTTGATAGTTGTCGGGATCGAATGCGAGCCAGATAAACGTAAAACTTTCGGTTCAAACGATATTGTAATCCGTAGTACGGTTTATTAAGGACGATAAAATCCGATTCTCCAGGAGCTGTGAGATTTCGTGCCAGTGGAACTTCCGATCCACTATTTCGCGAAAATAGTTATCGTTTCGAGCCACGAGTTCTCGACATCATCATTGGTCCGTAGCGTCGTCGTAAAGAAGGCTCCCAAATGGCTCGTAATCGTAAGGATATCTTCTCTTCACAGACATATTCGTATACCTGATTGTTCTCCGTGAAGTACTCCTCCAATTTAAAAATCCTTAACACACTCCTAAAACGATTATGCATCACAAATTCTAAAATCTTCTGTGTAATAAATTTCATATACTTCAATTATGT
The DNA here is from genome assembly GCA_019453355.1 of Ceratina japonica. Classification (NCBI taxonomy): domain Eukaryota; kingdom Metazoa; phylum Arthropoda; class Insecta; order Hymenoptera; family Apidae; genus Ceratina; species Ceratina japonica. The sequence continues at coordinate 180,987 of SMSR01016193.1, read as the reverse complement.
TACCAATATTGCTAAAATTAAAAAATAATTATTTTATGAAACCGAGAAAATCTCTGACAACTGGAAAAAAATTTTTTAAAATAAGAATTTGTATTGCACTTCTAGTAATTGTCACAAGTACTGTTTTATTAGACTTCAAGGGTATGAGAAAAGGAAAATCCTCATGAACGATGAGGTGAAAAAGTGGGACAGGTAGTGAGAAATTGTAATAAAAAGGGCGAATCTGTGGTGAATTCTTTCCGGTGGCAGACGTCGTTTCAAAGTCGTTCGACACACCTGTGTCTGATGTACACGCGTAGATGCATCACGCCGCCGCGGTGCACGTTCCCTCCTCCTCGCCGCCCATATTTATATGGAGGTCGTAAAACGAAACGGTTCGAGAGAATTTAACGAATTTCGGAATTCTTATATTTCGTTTTATTACACCGTTTAGTACGGCGCGAGTATAACGGCGTCTCCGGGAGATAGACGTAGGTAAATGTTATGCGCCTGTATACTTGATAGCCCTGTTCTATATGGTGATTATTCGCTAGAGTGATCCCGTTCAAAGATTCATAAAACTTCCGTCGAATGCAAATAAGGGAGCAGGTATTCTCGTAAAAATTCAATTATTCCCGTGCTTTCTATAATGAAGAGCACAATTCCATTTTAATGTATTTGTTCTATGATAATCCCGCGGAGTGGCTCAATTCGAGGAAGCGTGGAACTCTCGTTAAAAACAGATAAAACTTCCATTTCGTTTGTTTCGCTTTATGTACAATACAATTTGATTCGCTAGATATTTTTATGAGGGAATGGCGCGGGGCGATTAGATTAACTTTCTGTTACACGAGCGATGAAAATTGATATGATTAAAATTATTAAATCGTAAACTCGGGCAATATTTCACGTCGCCCATATTAGATCGACCAGTTGGAGAAGCGGCGCTACGTTGATTAATAAAGCGCCAGTTAATTCCATTAAAAACGGATTTTTCCAATATCGTTCCTGATAGCCCGGAAACCGTGTCCACGCCGCCGTTGTACCTATATAGCAGCGGGCGCCGCCGCAGCCCCGCGGACCGAACAATTTCCCGCCCGATCGGCGTGAATTTTTGCTTAGAAGTCCGTTTTAATCGAATTCAGGACAGGGCCAGGGCCGATTCAATCGAGGCGCGATGCGACGCACCCTCTTCCACTCCGACCAACTTCTTCCCGTTTCCCTGGGAACTTTGATAAAGATCCCGGCCCGGCTTCCTCTTCAGAACTAATTACTTACACCCTGTTGCATAATTGGCTTGGATTTTCCGACGGCCCCGCGCGGTCGACTTCCCTCCTTTGTCGATGAAAATTATCGTTATTTCTTTTTAAATCAAGATTTACATGGTTCCCGGTTTTAATCGGCTCGCGGCTCGTAAATTTCCTTCCTGGGACATCTGTTCCGTTCTACTACGTTGCACAGTCCTTCTTAGGGACGAGCCCGGATGAAAACCGTTTCGTTAAACGTGTATTTCAATATCAACGGGTATAATCCATTGTTATTTGTCTTAGTCGGCGCGTTTGTACATCCACCGATGCGAAACGTGACCGGTCGACGGTTCCCGGGATCATGGAAACCGCGATGCTCGATTATGCTCTACCGAATTCGCTGGAACTCCTCCAATTTGCTAGCGAAAATCTTCGATGCTACGGACTGACTCCGACCCTGTCCAGACCGTAACTTTTCTTTTCTATAGCAAGATTTTCCTGTTTCAGTATCGTCGTATTTGATATTATTATTTTTATTTGGTTATAATTTTATATTCAGTGTAAACTATATAAAATTTTACAATTTTATATATTTCAACAAGTAATCAGATGATATTCCAGAATTTGAATATACTATTAGAATTAATATAATTTAAAAAATAGTAGTCACAGTGCTATGATTTATTCATGTTAATCAATTTTCATGGTTCAATTCGCCGGTACATTGGCTTCGATTTCTCAAATGCAAAACTTTGCGAGTAACAAATCTGTAATTGGAGTATCCCGTTTTGCATTTAACGAGGTCGTTCGACGAGGAGCTATTTTTCACATATTCAAGGGAGCCGGCATGTATACAATTTTTTCTCTCACACCGCGTGGCCTCCGAACTCGTTCCGAGCGCTGCTGCTTTTTTCCAATTCAGACTCTTGACTTGAACGTCTACTACGACCCGATGAAAGACGTTCTCCCTCGGCTCGCGGTCTCGTCGAGCCGTGGCGACGGGGAAAGTTTCATTCGAGTATCCGGCGAAGTGCACCGTTACCCATGTACCTACGTGTTACATAATGCATGCAGATGTGTGCGTGCATCTCCGGCGGAGCCAATATAAAACTGTGGCTTCGCTTTCTGGGATACCGAGGCAAGATATGAACGTTAGAAAGAATTGTCGAGCCGGCTTTTAACTTTAGTGGTAACTGATGTCTCACCTATATTTATAAAATAATATAAAATCAGAAATCATTACAAAAAGTTCTATCAAACAAATCACGTTGAATCGGGCACAAAATTTTTAATTTCTCTACATATTATCATTGCTAGAACAGATAAAATCTTTCATTATATTCTGGATGCGAGTATTTGAAAAGTACCGCGTTATTGTTTAGCGAACGAGGTGCTAAGTGTGGAAAGATTAAAGGCAAGCAGCTGCCGGTACGTGGCTCGAGGGGACAAAGGGGGGAACGGGACAGGCGCGCGGTATCCTCGAAGAGGATCAAGGAATGAAAAGAAAAAACGAAGAAGGTGGGAGTACGCGAAGAAAAATTGGCTGCAGGTAACGGGATTAAGAGTGCTACTGTGCGCCTGCTGCGGGGATCATCCCGGCACGAAACTTTGCACTTGGCAACTTTTAATGCCCCGCCGCAAAATCCTATTCCGCCTCGGTGGCCCCTTCCTGTCTCTCCTTTCTCGCTCTTTTGGCGTTCCGCCGCTACAGCCGCTTTCTTTACGCATACTTTCTGCCGATGGGGCGGGCTTAGAACAGAACGATTCTTCTGGCAAAGTTTACACGTCGAGGAGCAACACGATACCTCCCGTTCCCCGCGACAGCAACGGGGAGGAATACTTTTTTACATGTCAATGCATCTTATTTATGCATACTTTTATATTTCTCTGCGTTCTTTAAATTCTTCGATTTATAATCTATAGTAACTTTCTTCTCTTAATAGTATTGTCCTAAAATCACTTGAAACGTTGCCTCGTAAAAGAAGCGACGTCCCGTACTCTCATCGGAGAATTCAGTTAAGAGTTACGCCTCGAGCCGGAAGAGAGTTACACGGAAAAATTTGATTCTAATCTCGATTTCGCGTAAACCCCGGGAGTATCCATCGACACCGGCGAGCCCGACACGCGAGTCTCTTTTCTCATTTTCATTCTTGCCGCGGTGAAAAGAAGTGCATCGAGCAAGTAGAAGATGGGCCGCGACGACGCGGCATGGTGTGGGTTAAAGAAGTGGAAGGCAAACGACGGTCGCGTCGATGGGAAAATACTGCAGCGATCTCGGGAACGAGGTCGATACCCACTTCCGCGTCTCGATATCCCCGATTCCGTCGCCGATTTAACCTGGCAGCGGCCCCGTTCGAGCAAAGCTACCGGGTAAACCTAAGGATAACGTATAACTTCGTAGAAAGAACGGCTCTCTCGGATGAAATTACCCGTGCCCCGTCGCGTATATCCTCGGCCGGGTCGTATCAAAACCGAGGGTACAGTATGTGTGCGGCGTCTCGTACGTTTTTTTACGACCGCCCTGGCCGGCGTTCTGTTCCCTGATGAACTGGTTAAGTCAGTTTCCCGCTTCCCAAGGCGAAGTTACCAACAACTTTGCCGCGGTCTTGCGTGTCTCCGTGTTTACGAGCCGGGATAAACGCCGGGATCTCGAGTGTCATTGTCGCGGTTTCGTTAAATCTGGATTTACTTTACTTACTTACAGCGGAATGGGAATCGGATGAGCTCGCGGTTGTCTTCGCCGGAACTTTTAAACAAAGATTAGAGCTGCGTTTCACGTAGGAAGGCGAGTGCGCTAGCTTCTTATTTAATTGCCAGCGAACTCTGTTATTATTATCTTATACACTCTTGTCGTTTAGATATTATACTCATTGTACTGCCTTTGCATATATTAGACTTTTCTCGTATATAAGATCTGCGGGCTGTAGTAATAACGCTCATATCTCTACGCGAACAGCGTTCATATGAGGAAAGTAGGCGATTTTTCTAAATGTCATTTGCAAGGATTTTCATTTCTGCTCTTAAATTACTCGTTTGCGTTGCGTATTTCCCTCGCCGGAGGATACCGGAAGCCCGGCGGCGGAAGATCGGCCGGTATCTAATATTCGTTGGACCGTATAAAAGTAGATAAAAGGCGGAGCGGGGCGTACGAATCTTGGGACAGATCGTTCCAGGAAGAATCCCCCCTTAAGTACGACAAAACGCCGTCGGAGGACTTTGCGGACGATCCCTTGCAAGTTTACAATAAGCGTCCACGTTACGAGCCACGAAAATGGACGACGTGAAACGTTTCACGACCATAATCCGTGGGGAGACCGTATACGATCCTAGATAGGCCCCGCAGCACAGCCTCGATCTCTCCTCCTACTCGCGATACGGGTCTACGGGGGTCGGAGATCTAAACAATCTCCTATCCGGCGCTCCGTGCGCGTCGCACGAACCGGAGCGGATCCTTGCCCTCGTAGGCAATAAAGCTCGGCTTTTGCGTAGCTTTCGCCTTTTACCTTCTCTCCCGTCCCGCGGGGGAAAGTAAAAAGCCACCGACTATTTCCTGCCGGGTTCGTTCGTTTTATGTCACGCGCGCCTCATCGTCGGGGATCTCGTCTCGTTCCCCTAGCCGTATCTTCGATCCACCGTGATTTCTTCCTTTCCTCCGCTCTGACTGACTGAGAAGTCTCCGATGGAATAGACGATTTCGGTTCCACTCTTTGCTGCGGATGAATTGTAGCATCTTTTGTTCTACCCAGGGCCTACTGTCCTCCTCTATTTATTGCTTTGACAATTTCTTGTGGCATTGAATGAAACGTTCAATGTTTAAAAATAAGTGTTTGCTGGTTTTTAATTTTCTAGTGACTGAGCCTAATTTTTAGTAGAAAAGTATAGCAATATTTTGTCTCTTGTTTCATTGAATGTAATAAATCGTATAGGTATAAATATTGGGCGTGAGAATTCAATTATGCGAAAAGGAAGGTTGGAACCATTCATGGGTGTCACAGAGTTTGTGAATTTTTTCTTTGATTTCTGTGGAAGAAAGAGATTGATATACAAGACGTTTCCGCGATTGGGAATTATTGCATCAAATCCATCGTGGCAATGTATTCATTTATTCGCTCGGTATGAATATCATTTATCCGGTCGGCCGATATGATATTTCACGATGTAAGGCTTCTGATATTACAATTTCAAATTCCTTCGGAAGCGAGAGCTCCTCCGGAAACGCATTAAGCAGGGTCAATATCGACGGGGGGATGCAAGAACCATGAGTATTCGCAGGTGTTGCCACCGGCCCGGCCACGTGTGTGCACAAGATTCCTATTGGGTGTTAAAAGAAACACATAGACGGTGGAACGAGTGTCTGAACAAATGTTACCCCCTGGATTAGAAATTATCGAAAATCCCGTGATATTGATTATGCATTTGATAGTTTTGTAAATAATTATGAGGTGATTCCTTAAAATATGCATAAGTGAATCCAATTGCTCGTCGACATTGACGTCTATATTAGTTCTTAGAACAAGATGTTCTCTTTCACTAATTCTCGTTTTATATCGAAGAANTTTCTTTGATTTCTGTGGAAGAAAGAGATTGATATACAAGACGTTTCCGCGATTGGGAATTATTGCATCAAATCCATCGTGGCAATGTATTCATTTATTCGCTCGGTATGAATATCATTTATCCGGTCGGCCGATATGATATTTCACGATGTAAGGCTTCTGATATTACAATTTCAAATTCCTTCGGAAGCGAGAGCTCCTCCGGAAACGCATTAAGCAGGGTCAATATCGACGGGGGGATGCAAGAACCATGAGTATTCGCAGGTGTTGCCACCGGCCCGGCCACGTGTGTTCACAAGATTCCTATTGGGTGTTAAAAGAAACAGATAGACGGTGGAACGAGTGTCTGAACAAATGTTACCCCCCGGATTACAAATTATCGAAAAGGTATTCGACAGTTTCGTAATGAATCTTGTGGTGATTCCTTAAAATGTGCATAATCAGTGAATCCAATCCAAATGTTACCCCCTGGATTCGAAATTATCGAAAAGGTATTCGGCAGTTTCGTAATGAATCTTGTGGTGATTCTTTAAAATGTGCATAGTCAGTGAATCCAATTGCTCGTCGACATTGACGTCTATATTAGTCCTTAGAACAAGATGTTCTCTTTCACTAATTCTCGTTTTGTATCGAAGAATCATTTGTTACAATCAACGGTTATTATTTCTCGCGGCGACCTAATGAAACAGCGCGGCACGCGGGCGTCTGAAGACGGCCAGGGAGGGAACAGAGAGAGAGAGAGAGAATTGCGGGAAATATTAATCTTCCACGATTGATACGTTCTTTCGTTTCGCGTTTCCCCCGTTTCTCCGTTTCCCGGAGGCTTTTACCACGGTCCACAACGTTTAACGATATTTTTACTTCCAACCAGAGGGGCAGGGTGGGGCACTTTCGTCGGAAAATATTTGTCGAACACGGTCCAATTTCTTTCTCGCGTGCAGACACGTCCGCCGCTGTGCACGAGTGGCCGGGTAAGTGTGATACTCGCAGGAGGATGGTGCTTCCGCCGCGATGTGTACGTACACGCAACGAAGACACAAAGGTATCATCCATCAAGCTGTCTCTGAAATTCGTTCTGCTGCCTGTACACGGCTACTCGTGCGCCCACGTGCGTATATACGCCGCGTGACGCGTGCACGCCCGTGTGTACTTACTTACACACACGTGTACATATGTATATGCATGTATATATCCGTCCGTCTCTGTTCCGTATAACGTTCGGCGCTGGGTATTAACGTAACTCGTGTTTCCTCGTCGACTGTGCACACTCTCCTGTTCTGGGGATCGATCGATCGACAGAAGGAGGTCCTGCCAACTCGTTTTACTCTACTGCCATCCGTAGTGGATATCGAATCTCCCGTGAATAAAGTTGATAGGTCAAGAGCGCGTTCTTCATACGCTTAATGTGATCATGATTGATGCGATCTTCGCGAAAACCCTCTGGTAGTAATAGCAATCGTACTTCAACGTCGGAATCACATCGGTAGAACTCAATTCCGCGAGCCACGACTGTTCTCCTGTAATTGAACTTATGAATATGTAACGCGATTTGACAAATGTGTAGAATATATTAGGAAACTAGACGAAGAAGTTATTTGTCGTTCCATCTGGAAAAACGCAGTTCGTTTTTCCCAGTCCGACAGCTTGTCACGATCCGCGTGGAAAAGGTGCCCGCACAATGAAACCGTCGCGCGAAATTGCGCAACACTTAAGAGTTAATTGTGCTCCATAAAGTGTCGAGTTCGGATTAAAATCTCGACGGCGGCAGAGGAAGCCGCGGAGCAAACAGGCGAGTGACTCAGCGCGCCGGTTTCCTTGTACACCGGCGGCGGCACCCGCAAGTCACGCTGCCACCACCCCCGCGCGCATTTATGAGCACACCGATGACACACATCGGCCCGGGACCCGTATCTAATCTCGTATCAGCGATGGGAACTATTCAATTGAATCTTTCTCTAGACGCGCGTAGAGAAAAGTGCCAATCCCCCGAATTCTCTCCCCGGCGCGCGGCGGCCTCCCCCGTCGTTGTAACATTTTTCTATCGCACCCTCGAGAGACGCTGTCGGAGCCTTATCTGCCGGTTCGCTGCGTCTACGTTTGTCCGTTACCTCTTTCTGTGCGACGTTCCGCGGCGACGTTTCTCGTTTCCTAGCGTGCGGCGCGGCGCGCGGCGTGCCGGTGTCTAGCCGCGCGACGAGTCGCGATCGATCGAAAGGAGGAAACAGTCTTCTCCGATAGTTTCTCGTCCCTTAGCCGCGGTGATAAGGGTGAACGATACAACGGACGACAATAGGTGGCGGACTCTTGTCACTTTGCGGATCGTCCCGATCGGGATAAAAGGCGAACCATCGATCGCTAGTTGATATTATCATAAAGAACGTCGGCTTGTCAGCTACTCGGTGTACACGAGTATATGATGCCCGCAGATATCGTTCCATTTTTATTAGAGCCCGAGAGAAATAATTACTATGTTTATAATGACTGCAATAGATCAACTGAAGTTCTTTGGACATGTGTTAATTTAATTTCATTCTCCATTGTATTCGTTATTGAAATGAACGAATAATTATGGAATCTGTATTCTTAATGACTGCTGATAATTAAAATACTTTATAATTACGCTACTGTTAAATATAATTCATACGAAATCGTATAAAATCCCATAAAACGAAATAACAATTTTAGAAAACTCTTCATTCCAAAATTATTCTATGACTGTTCAATCTTTTTTGCTCATTACTGAAAATGATTTACTCCATGCAAACGTCTAAACACGTTTTGCATATTTTCTTTTTAAAGTACGGTTGATTTCTTACAATCCCAGCGATGCACATGCGGTGCATGCGTTTTCACCTGCTGCTTACAGGCGATCGTCTGGCTGGTTTTACGGCACGTAGCACAACGGGGAAACGGTTTCACAATTCCGTAGGGCTGTGCGCCGCGAAACCACCCGACGACCCGTTTTCCCGCTTCGTTGACCTTTACGCCGACCTGACAAGGATTTCGCTCCTCCTTCCTTCAAGGAATACGAACGTAGATACGTACGTACGTACGTACATAGGTACGCGCGCCGGCTCCTCTTCTTGTCTCCTCTCTTTTCCGTTTAGCCGCGTCTCCTCATCCGGTTCTTTTTCCGTTCTCGTTGCGCGTTTTTGTTACTACGTCGCCTCGTCGTCCTGTACGTCCGTGCGGTTACACTCGGGTGTTTTTAAGACTCCATTGTTGAATCTGGCAGCCAGCGGAGTTGCTTTTTACGATCGCGACATCGTTCTCGTGGAATATAAAGCGATATAAGTTTGCACCGAGTACTGTAATATCTTTTTATTGTACTTTACGTCCGTTTGATAGTTTGCGCAAGGTTATTAGCGTGATTGCTCCTGCGAGTAGATATTCTTTATCAAGAAACAGCAACGACGTTATATTTTAAACCAGTCTTTTTTATTATTATCAAAATCTCCTTTTAATCATATCTTGTACAATTCCTTTTCTAATTCTATCTTCGTGACCCTGCCAGATTTAACGGTTTTACAGCCAACGTGCAGAGACTGCCATGGCCGATATATTGGCCAGCTGGCAATAAAAAGACCAATTTACGAAGAAAAGCAGCACGAAAACCATATAAGAATGCGCTTTAAATTCTACTGTCTCTGCATTTTCTAATGTATGTTACTTATGCAGTGAAATAAATTTTCGTTAAAATTGTTTGAACAATAAGCCCGGAATAATCGTCGAATTTTCAGCTCTGCTCACGCAGGGAGTATTGTGCGTCGCTCACCGCGTATAGTATATTATTACGCGCATTATAACGTGGGTAGGCGTGAAAAGGTTATGAAATTATTCAGCGTGCATCGATTTCCCATCGACAGGTGGGCACGGACGATAAAGCAAGGGGAACGGTCGATACACTCGGCCGGGGCTCGGGGGGCGACGGGCGTGGGCGGCCGTGTCCTAGGAACAAAACGCGTGAGGCACGTGTGACGGGCCGGCGCTACCGGCCGATTCCAGAGGCCTTTAGCTAGAAGTAATTTATTCCCGACGTGATAAATCACCGTGTAGCCGGGCTGAAATTGCGCGTTAAACAATAGCACGCCGATAACTATAACTGCGTGTTTGTCGGAACGGCTTGCATACAATTAGCGTTGTCGACCGGCTGCCGCCGCGTCGCTGCTGCCTCGTGAATTTTCCATAGTAGCCATCTATGCGTCGTTTCGCTAATATTTTGTCCGAAAAAATGAGGAAAATATTTACGGAGGCGCGGGTTCACCGCTAACTTTTTGTATCACAACTTCGTGTTTTAAAACGTAAATTATGCAAACGCGAATCTTCGAATTACGTTCATTATAAAATATAAATACATGGTTTAATTGGATCATTATGCACACAGTTTGAAACTGTGAAACGCATTAATGAAAACATGGAAGGAAGGTTTGATAAAATTGATGATTCAATTTATCCTTTAAGTGAACAAATTCATTAAATTGTCGGAGGATTAGCTTAACCAACTATTGAATAAACATACATATAAAATCATTTGATTTCATCGTTTCGTGTTAACGTATTAAACATAAACTCTATGCTTTATTCTATAATTCATATTTATTCACGTATCATTTCTACGTGAATAATTCTTGTTTTATCTGTGCGAAGTTTTGCTATTGAAATTTCTATATATTCAACGTTGGGTACAACAAATATTTGACTTCGGAAGCAATATAGTAGTTCAAGCGTTAATTCAGATCCACAAGGGATAAGAGAAGAACTACTATTAAATTACTTTCGCAAATACACACTGGAGAAACAAAACATTTTGCTTTTCTATTTAATAAATATCTCAATTTCCCTGTTTAATTTCCCATTATTAAGAAATCAAGTTCTGTTTCTATTCTTCAACTCAATATAGAATCCTGATTTTATAATTTATTCACAATTAGCATTTCGCTATGAAATCTCCAGTTATTCATACTTTAAATTATCCAGTATTATTTTATTATGAAATGCCTGCCGGACGCAAAGCAGCGGGCAATTAATTTGATAATTATCATACGTTTTGACTGCGAAATCATTGCACGCTGTCAATCTGGCTGAGTATCGTCGAAGTCGTCGACGAGGAGAAACTTCCGAGTTCGACGTGTCGATCCGTCACTTGGGGTTGTTCCACTGACAAGCGGCGCGTATCAATTCGGTGGTGCGGCAGGCCGTTTCCCGACGAGGGCTTCGGCCAAAGGTCACGCTCTTACGATATTTCGCCTCTGTTGAGAGAGCGGCGAGCTGCGATTAATCGCGGCTACGGCATAATACGACGCACGGTGCCGTATAAACGGGCGCAGCGCGATCATTTTCCAATGAACTGTTCTCAGATTAATGGACGCGTATGCCTCGTTGTGTACGTGCAATTCCACGTACGTATCTCGCGAGCGTCCGACGGGGCGTACGCACGCATATGTACACACGTGTATGAGTAGAAGTGTTTTACGCAAAGTCGTGTGTGCGAAACACTCCTACGAGCCTCGTATCCGACGAGCACAATGTAACGTAATAGCGAACGCCAGTTCGATTCGATTTCGTCCACCTTTTTTTTTGCCCTGCTTCCCTTTTAATCGCTTCGACCATTCTGTCCCTCTTTTTCTCTAGTCTCGTTAACGTTGGGATATGAAACGGTTCGGTGATGAAGATTAATACCTTTTTGGTAATTCTTGGGGCCGGAAAGTCCTTCCTTATTTAAATCGTATTTTCGGACGTAAAAAGTAATTCGTTTCCATGGAAGGTAAAAATGTTAGAAGAAATTATTGTATTTAAGAACAATTGTCTTTTTGTTTCATTTCTTCGAACGTTGCGTAATTCTTCTCTTATTTACTACATCAAATTGCACAGAGTACAGGGAGTTATAAATTAATTTTTGTAAGATTGATATCGCGGAGCGCGGTTGCTGCGATGTACATTTGTAATCTATTTGTACGGGCGATTCATCAAAGTCGAAAGCATCTCCGACTTTTATTTATCGCTTCCGGAGATTATTTTGACCTCACACGATTTTAAAACAATCCTCTCCACTGTATCCTTTTTTTCCTGATTATCCTTTCCGCGATGAATTATACGTACAAATTTTATGCATTTATTCCCGTACAGGCACAATGAGAATCAAAATTGAATGCGCGTGTCTAAATTTCTTTATCGAACAAAAGTTATGCGCTGCGATTTATAAATTGCGAATTGCTACACAAATGTATCGTGTATAAAGCAAACAAATACGCCATAAAAACAATAATTACGTTCAATGTATCTCAGGTTACATTATTAATGGAATTAATTCGAAATAATTTACGTACCCAGTTTTGTTTTACATTGGGCTTATAGCGTATTATCCTTGCAAGTCCAATATCCAAAGATAAAAAGTTTAATGTCTACATTTTCAGAACGATAATAATTAAACACGTACTAATTATAAGGATCGTTTCCCTCAAATCTAAATTGCCGAGGAAACTCACATTATAACTCGATAATATCATAGGATACGAGTATCTACATTTTTATCGCGTACCATTTAATTAACCCCACTTTGATACTGGCAAGCGCCATTCGCTGTTGTGTTTTTTTTTCCACCCTGCCTAGCGACCTTACCCTAGCGATGAATATCGCGACGAATCTCGTTTCGAGTTCGATGATGGATGGTAGAAACGTTCGGCACAGTCCGGGCTTTATAATCAGGTTTGGAAACATCATTCACCGGCAGGCCCGGTCGGTGGATCACGGCTCGAATTGGCCCATTAGCCAGATCCCCAATCCAATTGGCTTGGTATCGCGACGCGCGTTTTCCCGTCTTCCCCTTTCCCAATTCGCTGCTTATCGTTCCATCGCCGACCCGTGCATACGATATTGAATGTTCCGCGCGTTCGAATTAATATCGCGGATCAGCCGTCGAAGTCGAGTGTAATTACGGTAACCCTCGAGGGTTGAAATCGAGCAGGATACACAGACCGTCATTCTGTATAGTTAATCCATTTGATCTTCGATTGCACTCATTTTCGCCACGCCAGATCTCAGATCTTTTTCATTCTACGGAACATTCCCCCGCAAATGTGGCGTGTAACACTGCTCAGCGATTTAGGTGAGCTGCTCTGGCAGTATCTGTGTTAATTCGCGTCCTCATTTATCTTATTTACCGAGATCAATCAAAACGCGATTAGCATCGCCCTTTTTTAAACGAAACCTTTTATCGATCAGCAAACGAAGATTCAGTGGGTGATTTAAGATATTATTAAGAATGATGATAAGGATACTCGATTATTTATGTCCGAATAAAAATTTTACTATTGCACAAGATGTCACGGCAAATGGTATTTGAAATATTTTACCTCTATATTTTATGATATATTCATAAAAGAATTTTGTGAGAAAGACTTCTGTATACGTTATCTTACATTTTATATCAGAAAACCGTTGCCTCTGTTAAGTACGACCTTTACTCGAACATCACGTTCTCCGCTTGTTCCAATGGGAATTGAACTTAAACACGCTTCCTGCCTTGCACTGCGAAGCGTGCTCGCAATTTTACAATGAGGCACGATACGCATTGCGATGAAGGAGCAGTCTTTATGACGACTATAGAAATTTTAAGTTCTGTTTACCTATTTTCGTGTTAACAGGAAGTAGAAGTTGTATTTACGCCTCCACGAAACTCGTCATCTGAAACGATAAAAAGACGCAATTTGAGAATTTCATTCCTTTCGTAAATAATTAACAAAAGACATAAGATGTTATGTTATATCATGTATTGTACTATTAGGTTGTTGCACATAAAAGAATTGATTAATGTTATATAACAGGTAATTGGAAATAGTATCGAGTGGCATAGCACATGTTTCGTATGAATTGAAGATTTTAATATAAAACAGTGTAAAATTTTTCAACAAAATAATATTCTGAAATTGCTTGTTTTTAACACTTTCTATGAGTGGAATTAATTTTCGTTCATAATTCTCTCGCAGTAACTTCCTAATAATATTTATCGCAAAAGAAGTCGCAAAACAACCAAAAGGGAAAGCCAGGTGTACCAAGAAAGCTTGGCGAATTAATTTCCACGCTCTCTCGGCTAATTGAGTCTTTGTCCAATTTTCTCCGGGTGCTTTATTGCAAAACAAAGAATGGCGGCAACGTGACGGTAGCCAAGCTGGAACAAGACGCATGTGTCACCAGGATAAAATACGGTCTGATGCTTATATGTACAAAAAACACTTTTCGCATAACAAAATTATAATTTCCTTACGGATAATAATAATTATGTAAACGAAATTGATATTATTAAGTATTAATAATCCTATATTCCATCTACAAAATATCGATGTTTAATAACTTCTAAAAATACGATAACGTTTCTTATCAATTTTAATCATTCGCAATGAAGAACTCATAATCAGAGAAAATTTGATATATCCAAGTATCAAGCTTGAGAATCTCCACGAAAATAAATTGACTCACAAATCAGACTCTTATCAGATTCCCATTCCTGAACTGACGAAAATCAACGGTAACATTTTTCAGTCCGTAACATGGCCCCTATGTCGCTGGTTACCGCAACAACAATTAGAGGTGCACACGGACGCAATTTCGCTACTTTATTGGAATCGTTATTCCTCGGTGCCGACTACATTTGCACACACGTATACATGCGTGTGTCTTAATTTTATGGCAGCCTGTCTCATTGCGCGTACCGAGCAAGACCAGTAGCTTGGCTCGAGCTTTACGACTTACTGTATCCGCGCGCTGTGGACTCAGATAAACACGCCACGCGACACGGGAATGCTCGCCAACAGTCGTCCATTCGCGTTATACACAGCATATTCTCTCTACGAACGACTGTGTGGGTGTGGAAAATCGTAGTTCATCGAAACCGAACAGCGAATCGCTCTAATGGCTTTACGATGTACGAAAAAAATTTATTTAATCTATTGGCTCACAGATATTTCCATACACGGAGTCACAATTTTTTTAAAAATTAATACAATATGCGTGCTGTTGGGCTGTTGCAATGGGCAGTGGCTGTTTTGTTCCGGCTGGAATTTGTAGAATCAGATTCGTGCATTCAATACTATCAATCATGTCACTAAACTTATCGGAGATGTATCGAATACTAATAGATTAAATTTGACTATAAACTGTCACGTTATACGCAGGAAATATTTTAGGCTTTTAAGTCGTGTTTTTGTTAAACGTTAATCCGAGATTGTTTAAACAAGCACAATTCTGTGACGAGTCAGCATTTTTTTAATCCCACAAAGCTAGAAGGTTTGACCTCTTTTTGTGTATGTACATATGAATGTTTTAGCTGCAAATACGAGTCAATGGGTTAATGGAAAAAATGAACACACGAGGGGGTGAAAAGCCCTTTGTCGAGTGGTGCTCGGCTTTCATATTGTTTTTGGGGTGATGGATAGAGTAATTTCGATGAGAGGCGAGGGTCGCTTTTCGAAAATCGGTCAAGGATTCCGGGAGCTTAGCTACGTGTGTGTATGTGTGTGTACGGTTAATTTTGATAGAAATGTCGGTCGGTTGTTTGACGATCGGCCGTCGCGATACGCGATCGCATTGTGATTCATCGTTTGACGACTGATATTTACTTGTCTATTGAATATTCTTGTGTGCCAGACGTTATCGGTTATGATTGACTCGCAATAGTAATTGCTATGCCGATGTAGCATTGCTGTAACGCGGAAATGCTGAACGTCCACGGAACGAATTATCTGTCTCTGTCACAATTGATCTGCAGTACTACGTCGACCGAATTGTCAACCTGCTTTGCTTGCAATTTCAAGAATTATCGAAGCAATTCTACTTTTCATTTGAAATGAATAAAATATAATCCTTGCAACCTATCATTTCAATCAAATTTTCCACATCGCAGTACATAAGTTTGTAAGTCATCCCCGCACGATTTCCCAGGACAGACCGTCAATTAATTAATATCATATTTTCCAGCATCTCACCGAAGCAAGTATCCATATAAATTTATTCACAAACACATTTCACTTTGGTAGGTGTACAATCGCGTGGAATAAATTCGCACGTAAATACCAAGAAATTGATAAATATGATTGATCGCGTGCGATCGTGTTGACACTGTTGATAAATTCCGCTGTTCCCCATCATGAAAACGGTCACCCACGATTGTTCTGCGGTCAAATTCTGATTCGACGCGAGGCGCTTAAACGAATCCGCGCGCTAATAATAATTCCACACTTTCTCTAATACCGCCCAACCGAGCATAGCCTGCGTTTCATCCCGGCCGGCGTCATTTGCATCACAATTTGCCGGACACCGCGCACGTGGCGCCCGAATAATTACCCGATCATAGGCCGGTTAGGACGAAAGTATAGCGGCGCGGTCGCGTATCTCGTGGACCGATCGCAGTAATCGTTCCATCATGGAATAAAAGCGCGCGAGAGAGAGAGGGTCGGCATTACCCTTGTGAAGGGACGGGGTCGTGCGGGCGCGGGGGTCGCCCGGGATACTACAGATTCGCATGGTAATTTCACGGTTCGCCGCGCGACCGACTAGCCAACCGCTCGACACGCGCGTGCTCTCGCTCTTGCGAATTCTCCCCGGTGCACCGGCGATCGAAGCATTCGTACCAGGATCAATTTGACTACTTGGAAAAATACGAGTTCCACGCGCCAGTTGGCAGGCTTCAATATTTGAACAGTTTCATCCATTTGAACTTTCGGAGATGTATAATATTTTCGATCTAATGCATCGAGGTAATAATTTACAAAATGAAACAAAATACTGTATTTCATGGCACCATATTGCACTGAGTTTAAACATTATAGTAAGAGGAAGGGATGGAATTTTGAAGTCGTGGATTCTGATCGCTAATGCTGTTCGAATATTCGAGTCTGTCGACTCGGCAGGTGCTACTTTGTTCGGAGACTAAAGAGAGGGAGAGAGTAGACGCCGCGCCGCCGGTGTCGACGACCGCGGCTCACGTGTTTACATAATCGGAACAAAGCCGCGAAGCCGTAAAACTCGCGCGGAAATCAAGCTCCATAGCATCGGCGCAGATTGATCTCGTCACACCGTCTTATCGCCAGGTTTGTTTTATCCACGTTCTTCTTTTTTGATACTAAAGTGCCCGTTGATTTACAGAACGGAAATGGGTTTCGAAAATCCATATGCGTGGGAATGTTGATCTCGGTTAAAGCAAAAATTAATAAAATAATGAGATAAAAGTAGATATTATCAGGTGTACAGATAATACACAGTTTATTTCTACTGATAATTGAGTACATAAATAAATGATTAGGTTAATGAGGCTACATTAGTTGAGACAGGTTTGTAATTGCTGACTGGAGCGAGTAACGATGTATTTAAGCCATATATTTGAGGGAGCTTCTTGTTGGAATTTTTTTTTGGTAGGTGATAATGACCAATTGGTACCACACCATTAACCGGTTATCGTAGACAGGTATTATTCGCGCAGGAGATTAACGTCCGCGATTAAACAGCATTCCAATTTGCATCATACTCCTCGCCGGGTCTGGGATGGCATAAATTGAGGGTGCCGCATAATCCGAGATAAAACGATGGTAGAGAGCGCAATAATCTATAAAAATGGAATTTCGATATTTAAACCGTACGGAGATTACGGGAGGAGCAATCACGCAGCCGATCGTGAATTATTTGTCAGGGCGTTGCGTTGCGTCGCGTCGCGTTTCGTTCTCGGTCGCGAAAGATAAATTGGCTGAAATTCAAATTAATCGGGGAACCGCGTGAAACAAAATGGCGCCGGGTCCCCGCGATTCGGGCGAAATTGTCCGAACGTTGACGCAGCCGCTTGGGATTAAAAATTTCGACCGCACGGTTTTGACTTTACGATCGATCCTCGCGGACGATAGCAAGATTTGTGACGAAAATCGTTCCTCCGATAGCGAATATGTAAAAATTCTCCGACCTTTTTAATTGTCTTTGAATAATGTCAACGAGGGTAACGTTTTGATAAAATATTGTAACTTGACGATCCTCTCGACGAGGAACAATTAATTCGAGGAAAAATGGGAAAGACCTTGTTTTTTATTCTCGTGCTTCAGATATTATTTTCTTAAAAACAGTATATAAGAGTAGAGTTTTCGAGGACGGAGAGATGAAGAGTGATCAGAACGACCCCAGGTCCGAACACGTTTACGGGACCATTAAACCAGAAATTCATCAGCGTTCCATGAAGGCGGCAGTAAAACTACCCTCGAGCGCCGCTTACAAAGACATTTCCATTTGCGGAGTAAGCCTCTCACTTTCTGAAATTAGCAAGGAGCACCCGAGGAGTTAATCCTCGAAACAGAGACGTTCCGATGGTGCATGTTTCGTAAGTNAAAGAGAGGGAGAGAGTAGACGCCGCGCCGCCGGTGTCGACGACCGCGGCTCACGTGTTTACATAATCGGAACAAAGCCGCGAAGCCGTAAAACTCGCGCGGAAATCAAGCTCCATAGCATCGGCGCAGATTGATCTCGTCACACCGTCTTATCGCCAGGTTTGTTTTATCCACGTTCTTCTTTTTTGATACTAAAGTGCCCGTTGATTTACAGAACGGAAATGGGTTTCGAAAATCCATATGCGTGGGAATGTTGATCTCGGTTAAAGCAAAAATTAATAAAATAATGAGATAAAAGTAGATATTATCAGGTGTACAGATAATACACAGTTTATTTCTACTGATAATTGAGTACATAAATAAATGATTAGGTTAATGAGGCTACATTAGTTGAGACAGGTTTGTAATTGCTGACTGGAGCGAGTAACGATGTATTTAAGCCATATATTTGAGGGAGCTTCTTGTTGGAATTTTTTTTTGGTAGGTGATAATGACCAATTGGTACCACACCATTAACCGGTTATCGTAGACAGGTATTATTCGCGCAGGAGATTAACGTCCGCGATTAAACAGCATTCCAATTTGCATCATACTCCTCGCCGGGTCTGGGATGGCATAAATTGAGGGTGCCGCATAATCCGAGATAAAACGATGGTAGAGAGCGCAATAATCTATAAAAATGGAATTTCGATATTTAAACCGTACGGAGATTACGGGAGGAGCAATCACGCAGCCGATCGTGAATTATTTGTCAGGGCGTTGCGTTGCGTCGCGTCGCGTTTCGTTCTCGGTCGCGAAAGATAAATTGGCTGAAATTCAAATTAATCGGGGAACCGCGTGAAACAAAATGGCGCCGGGTCCCCGCGATTCGGGCGAAATTGTCCGAACGTTGACGCAGCCGCTTGGGATTAAAAATTTCGACCGCACGGTTTTGACTTTACGATCGATCCTCGCGGACGATAGCAAGATTTGTGACGAAAATCGTTCCTCCGATAGCGAATATGTAAAAATTCTCCGACCTTTTTAATTGTCTTTGAATAATGTCAACGAGGGTAACGTTTTGATAAAATATTGTAACTTGACGATCCTCTCGACGAGGAACAATTAATTCGAGGAAAAATGGGAAAGACCTTGTTTTTTATTCTCGTGCTTCAGATATTATTTTCTTAAAAACAGTATATAAGAGTAGAGTTTTCGAGGACGGAGAGATGAAGAGTGATCAGAACGACCCCAGGTCCGAACACGTTTACGGGACCATTAAACCAGAAATTCATCAGCGTTCCATGAAGGCGGCAGTAAAACTACCCTCGAGCGCCGCTTACAAAGACATTTCCATTTGCGGAGTAAGCCTCTCACTTTCTGAAATTAGCAAGGAGCACCCGAGGAGTTAATCCTCGAAACAGAGACGTTCCGATGGTGCATGTTTCGTAAGTGGATTCGTTTTCTCTTCGGAATCGACACTCTCCCTCTCCCCCCCCCCTCTCTCCTCCCATCGAAAAGCCATGTGCTCATCTCCCCTCGAGATCGATTCCAATTTCACCCCTTCCTTTCCCCGTCCGAATGTTTTCCACCGCCCAAATTTCCCGTTCGAGGTAACACCTTTTATTCCGCACCGACCACCTTTTTTTCGGCCATTCTCATTTCCACCGATACCTTCTGATCCTATGATCATTCCCTATTTCTCATCGACGAATGACCAGACGCGGTGACCTTTGATTTCCGCTGGAAATTCGATCCTGCGCCGCGCCGTTCCGCGCTGCCTCGAATTTTTTTCCCTACTCGGATTAAAGTCAAAACTGGTAACTGGCTATCGAGATTGCTCTTACAGTCCCGTCCGCGTCGCGTCGACTGACTGTCGCGCGATATTCCTGCGTTTCTGTTCCGCTCGGCACGAGCCATCCCGCGGCCGTATCGCGGAGCCGGCGAATATTTAAATGCAAATTGAATGTGGCACGACGCCTGATCCCCCGTAGCCTTGGTTAGTCCCTGCTCCCCGCGCCCCCCGGCCGCGCGGTCGGCCCCGTGAAAAATATCCTTTAGATTAGACGGAGTCACGTTGCGACCCGGTTCCAACCCTCAACCCGGTCACGTTCCCGTCGACGACGTGCCGGACGTACATGTTGATCGAGCCGCTCCACCGTCGAATTATAACCAGAACTGTTGATAGAACTCCTTCCTCCCTTTCCGTTTTATCTTCGCCCACGAATTTATGGGATTTTTCTTGATTTCCCGGTTATCGAATTCTGCCCGAGCGTACGCCTTTTTACAAGACAGCTGCGTGTGATGAATTTTAACTACGAATTATATATTTTATTTAAGATTATATATAAATTCAATGATGATTGTAAAGAATTTACAAAAGCTTTAAACGCAAGGCAAACATATTTTGCTATGAATTATAAAATGCGATAAAATGAATCGGCGTGAAAAATGGGAACGATTTGGTAAAGATTATCTCCATATATCAAGCGCGGGCATTAGCGGGAAAGGGAGAGGAGATAAAATCACGGCGGACGAGCGATTTCCTTGTTCTGGCGCGATAACAATTATCGTGGTCGGTGCCGCGATAATTGTCGCGGTGCAATTTTTCGCGGCGCGGTACTTTGCAGCCGGGCGCAGGAATCGACTAACGACTAAATCCCGCGGCGTGCGTTTAATACCGGTGGCCGGGAAGGTCAGAGTTCGCTTTAAACCCGGCGCGGCGTACAAAAGCAGCCGGGGCGGAGGTATCGGAGGGCGAATGTGTCCGAATGAAAATTCTATAATTGGATTGCCTGCTCGTTAGCCCCGAATCGACTTCCGTTAACGCTTCGAATTCGTTCTGGCCGAGTAAATGCGGGAGAGCCCGGCCCTCGAAGAGAAAAGAGAGAACGGAGAGGGACGTATTCGAGACGGGAATGACGAAGTGACGCGAAGAAGGCAGGGACCGCGTTTCAGAGGAAACCGCTTATTTAAATTTTCACGAGCCGAGGCGAGGGCTAGACGAGTATCGCGAGATTGCGCATCGGAAATTCAATGGGTCCCGCCTATTTGCATGGACGATTAACGAGGCAATCGGCGGAATATTATTAAAGAATGGCGCTCGAGATCGCGATCGGTTGATAGGAAGCGCGACGTCACAGGCCGAGCAGTAAAGCAAATTTACAACCTGGAAGCGCAATATTTGTTCGTCTCTTGCGGACAAAAATGATCAATGGTTCGGTGTTCGTCGGGATCGTTAATTGACGCAGATCGAAGCGTGGGTTTCCATCTATACAGAAAAAATTACCACTCGTCTCCGTTGCGGGTTCGCGTACACTCTGACCCGTAGGTATGTATGGCTCACTATTTCGGGGCTATCGAGTTTTCGCGTTTAACGAAATTCCGATAAACCGTGGCGGNTGACGCAGATCGAAGCGTGGGTTTCCATCTATACAGAAAAAATTACCACTGGTCTCCGTCGCGGGTTCGCGTACACTCTGACCCGTAGGTGTGTATGGCTCACTATTTCGGGGCTATCGAGTTTTCGCGTTTAACGAAATTCCGATAAACCGTGGCAGATAGTGCGAGCCGTGCGAGGAAAAGAACGGCGGCGAATGTTGGACCAGTCGCGTCGAATATCTACAATTTTTCGTCGGCGTTCTCGTTAACAAAGTTTCCCCAGTACTTGTTAGGGAATCTTCCCCGAATCGATGTGAACAAAGTTTCGCGAAGTCGGATCAGGTTTGACTTCAAGATTCCTCGCTAGGCTGCCAAGTAGTATTAGCCTTTCAAANGGGAATCTTCCCCGAATCGATGTGAACAAAGTTTCGCGAAGTCGGATCAGGTCTGGCTTCAAGTTTCCTCGCTAGGCTGCCAAGTAGTATTAGCCTTTCAACGCCAGACACGACTCGTGATCAGTGAAGGGGTATTTTGTATCGATGAATATTGAAAATTGCAATGACATTTTTTAGTTTCTAAAATCTTTCTTATCTATATAATTGTTTATTGCTTGGAATTAAATAAGAATCTTCGTGTCTACTTTTTGAAAGCTCATCTATTTTCAGAACAGGATGACTTGTAGGTGCTCGATGCTGTCCATATATCATACGCCTGTACTATATATCATGTGACGTAGTGATTTAGTGATGCTTCTATCAAGGAATTTCCAAGGCATTTTAAACATCCTAAACATCTCGCACATACATATAAGACCGCATACACTCGTGAAAATGAACTCTCCACAAAACAAAATCATTCTAAATCTATATAATAATAATTGCTCATATTAATAATTAGACCGTCGATTAACTTAGGCTTTCGACTTGATCCACAGCGCATAATTTATTAACTGAAAATCACACAGAGCAGGCCAGCTGGTAAGTGCAAGCTGCAGACGGAGTTAACTGTCTGAACCATGTTCGCGAACAAGCTTAGTATAACTGTGATGGATTAAGTGTTGCAAATGGTTGGAGTCTCCTTAATGTCGTGGAACTTGCCGCGAATGTATACGCCTCGTGCCGTGCCGCACGCGTAGATTTACCCGTGCGTGTACTCGACTAGTCATTACGTCGCGCGCGTGAACTTAATCCACGTTGTGCCGGTGCAAACAGAAACTGCAGCCAAGGAAGGGGGCGAATGTTCAAGGGGCAGCGCGATAATTGCGAATTCTGTGGCCAGTAGTGATAACTCGGCGAACTTTTGGCAAATATTGAACTTGAACAAGGGAATCATGTCGGCGGGAGTATTGTCTCTCTTACTGCATCTTCTATCTAGCCGTGGCAGTCAGCATCCATTATTTACACAGAAAATATAAAAAATAATAAGAAATTAAATAAGTATGCACAGAAAAATAATAAGAAATTAAATAAGTATGCACAGAATGAACCAACATTATTTAAAATTTTATTCATGGATTCAGGTCAGTAACAATTATACGCAAAAATGAAAGTGAACAAAGTGAAAAAGAGTATTTACAAAAATTATTATCTTTCCTGAAGAGTTTCCTATGAAAATTATGGACCAAAATCACGACTTCACGCCATTACAAATTGGATGTCGCAGTGTAAATTAGGACAGGAGCTAATGTGTTAATAATGTCATAATATTTACGTAGCTGCACCATAAGCCGTCGACAGACTCGCCTATACATATATAGACAGCTTCGGCTTTAGTGATAGAATTTACCAGATTAATCCTGGGACCAACGTCGATTGTTAATCAGTAACGCTATGGCTCACTAATCATCAACTTAAAACCCACGCTTTCCGTGTAATTACTGTTAGCCACTGCAAACACTATGAATCGTTGTAACACGAGTACATTCACNCGTGTAATTACTGTTAGCCACTGCAAACACTATGAATCGTTGTAACACGAATACATTCACTGTTACCTTTACATAGTAATTTATTGTTAGACAAATATTTGCACAAATATAATTTACTACATACTGTTATTTTCTGTAACAAATCCTTTGCAAGCTAAGTATAATTTACTTTTTGTATTTGAAAATTTAATATATTGTACATATACAGAACGTATAGAAAAGACTCAAAGTAAAAGTAAATGAGTACTCCAATTAGCAGCATGAAAATATGTCGAATTTCTTCATTTAACACGATCAACGTTCAGGAATTTTTCAATGGTGACAAAGCAGAAACAGAAAATACAGAATGACAGACAATCTCGCTCGGTTTCGTTATTTCATTCGCAATCCATTTCTCACCGATTATGATTCGCTTGTAAATCATCCCCCTCAGTGTCCCCTCTTCGTCGCGTCATAAATCGCGAATCGGGATGAAAAAAAAACTTCGCCGAGAGTTTAGCTGCGAATTAAAAATAAAAACCTATCCGTCAGTTTGGCGCAGGCCGAACGAAATCGCGGCTGCGGTCAAACTCGCGACGCGATTTGGCGATCGCGCGCGTGTGCGTGGAGCGTTTTCGAGGCGGGCTTGTTCCGATGGAGACGGCGCTTAAGCACCGGGTAAAACGAATCGTTTGTCGCGTTAAACATTCACGCCCTCTTTTTATACCCCATTTCGAAAACACCGGCCGGGCCGGGCGGCCGGTCGCCTAAAATTCGACCGTTTAAAAGTTTCAGCGGTCCCTCCGTGTTTTTCGTACGGGCCGGCTGTACGCTTGAAACGCGTTACTCGATACATGGCGCTCTGTCGCCGCGCCTACGGTGCTCGAAATTGGACGCGAATTTGTCGCGAAAAAATAGTTACAGAGTATCGACGAAAGTGGCACGTGTTTCAATTTTAACGGCGAATTTTTACAAGGTTCGCGGGACGGTTTTTTTTTCGCTGCAGTCAGTGGGAGATATGGAACGTGCCGCGCGAAAAAACTTTTCCGGTGACGCCCCATGAAAACAGAATAAAATTCAAAACGTATAAAATTCAGAAGGATTTGTTTTAAAATTTATTTTCCTATGATTTTTAGATCCTTTCGTGTTGGTCGACGTCATCTCTAAAAATACCGACACCTCTCGCTGCGCGTTACCTTTCTATGAGCCCAAATTTAATAGTACCTATAATGCATGTTCTCGATGGGATATTAGGGAATCTTTGAGGAAATTTCTGTCAAAGACGAAGGTATTCGATTACTTCCTAAAGTACCCTTTCATCACTCCTGAAATTTTTTAATTCTAACACGCACTAAATTGTTCGCATATGTGAACACGTGTATCAGTTCATCAATTTTTGTAATATGCATCATTCCTCTACTGCAGGAATTAAAAACATCGGAGAAAATAACGGATATTAATTACTCAAATCAAACATTTACTTTCAACGAGTGCGTAATGGACTTGATAATCATCAAACGAACTAAAAATTTCCGATAATGTTATTTGATTTCTGAGAAAATAAGCGTAGGGTTTTCCCGAAGAATAATTTTGCCTGACTATGGAATAATACGTACGAAGATCGGCAAATATTTGATGGATTTTCTATAAGTAAATTATAGAACGTAGTAGCTATGTATATCGGTAAGCAGTCTCACGATTTTCATTTCAATCCTTATTTAATATTGGACCGGCGCAAGTCGGTACTTTGAAGGGGACTTCAATCAAAGAATCTCGCGATTGATCCACCGCTGCGCTGGCCGAGAGGGGAGAGACGAAAACGGTGTCTCAATGGGGAAGGGTAACGCGGAAAAAAGGAAAGAGACAAAACCCGTGGAGCAGACGGCCCGTGTAATGGAGGCAATAGCTTATCCTGATTACTTTTAACCCGAAACTTGTCTTCTCTCCCCCTCGGTCGGGTACCCCCTTTTGGTTTCGTTGATCTCCCGTTTACCGATGCAAGCCGTCCCTTTGTTGGTCATGCCGGCTTTGTCCAGGAATTCCTTCGATTTTTACCTTATACCCTCAAAGATTGAACCGAACCCCATCGCCGAGCCGCGTCGATACGTTTGTCTCGAGGATTTTAATCTTAGTGTAAATTAAAAGGATCTCCTCTTCTTGAGATCCTCTCTGCTTAGTTAAGTGAAAATTTAATATTAAGACTTTTACAAACCAAACGTTTTTACTACATAAAATATCTAAAAATATTTGAAGGAGAAACTGCATAATATATAAAACGTATTATTCTAGGAATAAATTACTTACTACATATACTTCAGCAAATTTGTAATAATATTGTTCTGAAGCAACAATTTCATCGACAGAAAATGAATAATTCAAGATTTTAATATTGCGATAAATTTGGAAAAGTCGACTGGCTATTCATTACGTCAGAGGATTTCCAATATCGAAGAATAATATTCTTTCCATCGCAATTTTTTTTCCAGGAAACTCGTTTGGCGGATGAATAATTTGAAAATTTGTATGTTGCAGGTAAGTGAACTCTAGGAGGGAAATGAACTTGGGGGTACGGATCGGCTCGCGGCATTAACTTCGGAAGATTTAAGCGAGGGGCGTGGATCTGACGGGAGGGAGGATGTTAAAAAGGGTGCAAAGGTCGAAGGTGGAGCCTTTTAAAGGTAGTGACAGGTGAGTGATGAGACATTCTCGACTCAGAACTATACGCACACACATACACGCGCGTGTCGAGAGTTCCGATCGAATATTGAGACAGATTCGTACGCTTCAAAAGATTTTGTTGATACCTTATAATGCAGGGCGTGGCACTATTTTAAGAAATTCCACAGCTTTATAATACCAGTAAAAATACTTATAATATCATACTCTTCCAAAAACGCATGAACTTGAATTTTATGCTGCATTATGTTTATAAACGAAATGGATAAAATGATTTTAGTATTAATAGCAATTGATTATCGTGATTGATTTTGAGTCCCCGGATTCAATTATTTTCATCATAAATCGTTGTCGAACGGCCCGGTAATTGGCCAAATAAATGGAAAAGCGAAGAATCCGCGAGAGTCGTCGAACGTCAATCGAACGGTTTCAGCCGATACGGAGGGAAATTTTTCGCGTAATTTCGAGCGATTCGCGGTCGGTTCGACGGAGGTTAATGCGCGCACCGGCACGGCATTCCTCCGACGGTGGTCGGGGGCACGGGTTGACATTCGATGTCCACACGATGTCATCGCACGGCTGATTGGTTATTGCTTAACGCTGTTTCATGCCACGACGAACCGGATCGTCTCGTTAACGACGAGCGCCATGCCAGCCAGAACTGCCAACCCGTAAGCTGTGCAAGACGAGCCGATAAAATGCAATCGTCCGGGCTTTTTATTAATAGTAGAGAAAGGTGTCTGCGCTATAAGAAAGAGACTCCGATCGATCATTCGATTGAAATAGTCTGTACAACTTTTTGAATGAACCTCGCGTTCCTGTAGTTGTTGTCTGTGATGTCTATTATACAGGCTGCATTTATTTGAAGTTCCAGCTTTTAATTAAACTTGTTTTTATACAATATATTGCTATTTGCATTTGGCCTTTCTCTTTTATCGGATAGAACATGCTTTAATCACTTCTACAAAAAATCTCGTACAAATATCCTAAAAGTAGAGAACAGTCTGCAATGAATGTTTAAATATTTTATAAATAGAATTCTTATAACAATTTCTCTAACAGTTGAAATAAACGCGCTTGGAATGTTAAAAACAGCACGAAAGCGGAATCCGTCTCGTTATCCGTACCTCGAGTTTCATCCGGACAAAAAGACCTCTCCCATTCGATTATTATTCATTCCGCGTCAGATAATTTGCATTGTCCCGTTCTAAAATCTTCTAATCCCGCCATTCTTCGCGAGCCCTTCGGTGGTAGGTGGGCTCGTGTCATTAGGGAAAGATGATTGCGCGTGGTGGAACGTGTCGGGGCGATTACGCGTCCCGTCAGTGTCGCGGACGAGGGCGTAATTGGAAACCGCGTTGCCCAGTCGATCGTGAACGTCGATGCATTTTTAGCGTAATTTGCCAGCCACTCGGCGCGTTTCGAAACGCTTTTTGGCCGCGGCCCGACGGCATTTGACGTTCCCAACGACAATGCGTACACGGCCTATTGGTTATTGCTTAATATTGTTTCACGGAACGACAGATTGTGGATGACTCTGTCTCTCTCCCCCTTGTTGACCCGGTTTCCCTTGATACGCTCGTGAGAAACAAGTCGACGTTTAAACATAGTTTGTATTTTATACAAGACAAAATGTTTTGAGTATTTCACATATTCTTATTTTAATTTTTTATGGAAGTAAGAGATACAAAAATACTTCGTCGACGTTTAAACATAGTTTTTATTGTATGCAAGACAAAATGTTTTGAGTATTTCATATATTCTTATTTTAATTCTTTATGGAAGTAAGAAGTACAAAAATATTTAAAAAATAAAATAGAGCTTTTCGCTCGTATAAATATTGTTGAAACCTTAAAAATACTGTGAAGATTTAATCCAGCGTGTAGTTGCAAGAGTACAAATGTAAGTATCAGTGGGGTTAGAACGGGAGGCGATTACCCGTTAAATTCGCACGATCCGTGATCCTCCTCCAAGTTGGTATCGCGTTTACGCACTCGGTGCCGTCGTTGCCGAAGACCCGGGCGTACACCCTCGCGCCATCGTGGCGACAATAAGTTTCGAGCCGGCCAAGGTTTATCGCCGCTCGTTGCACCCAGACCGCCCGCCCGATCCCGATTCCACCTAGCATTGTTATGCTAAAGCGCCGCTGCGATGTACAAGAGGGCACGTAGCGCAAGGGGGCAAAGGGACGCGGGACGCGCCGGGACAAAGAGGGGTGCGGCGTAGGAAAGCACGATGTAAAGCGACGGTAAAGAGCTACACGCTCCTGTGGTCACGATATACAAACGTCTCTGGCCGGCTGGCTTTGTTGCCGGTAATATAAACGCCGCTGACACTAAAATTCACGCGCGCCTGCTTCGCTTCGCGTGTGCGCCCGTTTCAAGAAAATACGCGACGCCGTTTCGTCGAGCATAACGAATCATTTTTCTCGACGCCTTTGATAGTCTAAGGATTCTAAGAAAGTCTCGACAAAAATTTATTTTGAAACATCAAAATTATATCAAAATCTAATAGCATCGACGTCAGATCAATTTTTAGGGAAAATGACCACAAGTCGGAATTGGAATTATTTCAAACTGTACAGAATGTCGATCTTTTATTATCTTTTAACAAGATACGAAGTTTTATTAAATAACGTTCAATTTCCACTGTGCTGAATAAGACTTTTATTGTTATCCAAAATACGGCCAATTAATCGCTTTTAAAGCACGCGCGAGCGTTTCGAACATTTCGAGAGCGCTGAAGGGGTTGGCCGCGTATAGCGAAATTCATAGTGCCTATGAGGTGTAATACTTTTCGGTCGAAAATTGCGCGCGGGTGAAGCGTCGGCCGTTTTTGCGGCCACGAGCACTCACGTACAGAGCACCCTCCGGGGCCGGGGCGGGGGTGCGAGGCACGGCCGGCTTTGTCGCGCCGCGTTGTGCCGCGGCGTTATAACGCTCGCACGTGGTATAATCCCTGTACGCGTTGGCAGATGTTTAAATAAAATATCCGAACGGAACGCGGCGGCGGTGGGACGCGGCGATAGTGGTGGTGGTGGACGCGTACGCGGCAAAATCCGAATTTTTCGACCGGTTCGAATTACGCCCGTTCGTCCGTGATAGATTTATGATCAGCGGGACGCGCGGCGTGCATCTCGTCACGCCGCCGCGCCGCGCCGCGAAGGCATTTGTAGTTTTTAATCGCTTTCACAGGGAAGCCCACGGTGCACGCGCCCGCACAAAACCCTTGTATTCATCGGTTATCACGAACCGCGTTTCCACTCCCCCGTCCACCCCCGCCGCTCCCGGTGGTTGGCGGATTCGACTGGTATCGGGGGCTGGTGATTCGACGATCCCCGTGACACTCTTTCGACCGTTCGGCTCGGTACGCGCGTAGCTGGTCGCGATTGGCATTGTTCTTTTTTTCCTCTTTTTTTTGTATCCAACTCTGTTGCCCCAAGATGACGGATGCTTTGACAATCTGTCAATCCCGACACTTTTATCGGCGTGAAATTTTTCTGGGAATTTATGCAGGGGACAGGGAGAGGCAAAGTTTGCTTTGATGTTTGGCACCAGTGAATATTGTATATAATATGTATTATTTGTTTACTTCATTTTTTAGGATTCATGTTGTGCTATCGATGCAAATATTATTCTCGTTCCTGTGATTACATCTGCGAAGGTCTAGAGTTGCATGAAAACTTGCAGTTTACCTAGAAGGTAGACTGTGGAATAGAGAGAGAGTTTCTTAAATTCACAAGCCAAGCATCGTTTGTCATTCCTTTTTAAGGCATCCTGACTCGATTCCATTCTTCCCGTCACCTTAAATCCTGAATTTACGTGTCATGGGCGTTTCCACGGAGCCATCGTCGAATAGTCGATTATCGTAAAATGATGACTCGGCTGTAACTTCACCGTCCACGCCCTCGACTACTGTTGCTTTACAAATATCCACAGACTCGGGACGATCTAATGGATTATAATTATTTCTGACCCTACTGTTCTTTCTTATACTGTGACAATGTCCAAAATGCTTCTCTATTCTGTGTTTAATTGGAAAACTCTAAAAATGATGATTAGAAAAAAGAAAGTTTATTCTGTTGAGAATTTGATTGACAATCATTTAATATTCCTTGGAACAAAGAATTTGTTCGCCATAATTATTTGGGTTTGGAAAACAGGAGAAGAAACATGGTTGGAACCACGTGGAAGCATCTTTCGACGGGGCTTTATCTTCCCGTTACTTGTTTCGTTTATCTGAGCTTTCCGTTCGAGTGACTTACGCGCCTGTGCCGTTTGATTCGCTGTTATCTGCGACAGAATTCGCGACATCGTTCGTCGAAAAAAAATAAGTACATCTATCTTTCCACAAATGTTAAAATCTTCTCCCTTCCAAGTTAAGAGTTACCCTTTTTCTTATGTTACATATTTAAATTCAGTCACTCACTCATTTCCTCATTCACTTTTTTATTTACTCATAAAATTATTTTAGACTTTAGAATTTTATTGAATTCTTCGTAATACGCATTTGGTTTCTTGACCAGAACCATAGAATTACATTTAGCCACGAAAAATTCGTATGAATGTTATTATCGAATTATTTAAAGTGGCGGAAGCATGCGTGAAAGTCGGCGAGCCTAGCGACTTATTAAATCCGTTGCTCGGCAAAGCGGACCGTTTTCCACCCGCGATCCGCTCGCACCGTGAACCGTCGTAATTTTACGGCGATTATCCGCATACTCCGGCGGCCTGCGACGCGTTAATTACACGCCGGACTTTAATTTCGGTGCCGGCCGCGATGATTAGAATAAGCTAGCCCCGAGGCTACCAGGGTGTTATTACGTTCCACAAATCTACCGAGCCACGATTGTGCGTGTCCGAAGTCAGACGATGGTCGAAGATCATTAAGTTAACAAAAATTTTAACTAGAATTACTCCATTGGATAGTTTCAAAAATGTTTACCAGTAAAACACGGAACAGCACAGAGACATAATGCAAAACGTCAGGTTGTCCGGTATTTAATCTACGCGTTCGAGCATTCAATATTTCACGCACGAATTTTAATTAAAAAATCATGTATGGTTCTTTATTTCTGACGCGAACTCCATTACCGAGGCGCCATATGCGACGAGTGGGAAGTGTCCACGCGCGAAAAGATGCTTTCGCCTCCTCACTCTTTTGTTGCTTTAAGACACAAAGCGAACCGCGCAGCTGAAAAGGAATAGCGAAGTGTCCTTGTTATTTTCGAAAGCACCCGAGTGGTAGAGCGCGTAGAGTGGTAGGAACAATATGCCGGGATACGAATGTTATTCTTTGTTTTCGAAGGTTTGCTCGCTTTCGTGATTTTATGTCCTTTTTGTCCCGGACAGAAGCTCCTTTATCTTGTTGAGCTCTTTTGTGCAAAATGGTACGCCATTGATGTCTCTAATAATTGTTGATGGACCATTATTCGTTTGAATAAACGAGTGTACTGATAATTTTGGTTTAAATTACATACTGGCTAATGGGGGCGTCATTATGATTATGATCCCCTGATTTACAATGAAGAAATTTTTTTTTTGAACATTCGAGGCGAGTAGTATTTTAATCTAAGTGTACTACTTTTGATAAAATATTTTTGGACGAATTCTTGTTATGTTAATTAACGAAGGTTACTGTTTCTCAATTTTATATTAAGACTCTTGTGTCGAATCTAATAAGGAATATTTAATTTCGATTTCCATTTCTTCCTAAATATTGGATTAAATTCATAGAAATAGGAACTATCCTCCTTATTGTCAGAGAAGCTTCCGTGTGAGTTTCGAGTTTAATTTTACGAACATTTCGATCGAACCTACGTGACTCTATTTCGGATTCGAGAGTGTCGGTGAACGCAATCGAAAACAGGAAGCAATCGCGACCTGTAATACCGAATTGCCACTATTTTGTGAAGTTCGGCTCGTTCCTGTTTGAATGCAATAAATTAGAATTATATATTACGTGCTGCACCATGATTTTGAATGACTGGCTTTTAACATTATTGGAAATAGATATAAATATGATAATAGTATCAATAAATGTATGAGACATAGCGTTAGGGTAAGTTCTTTTTCTTTAAAAAATACAGAGAAAAATTCTTTGAATTTAATGAAACAGATAAACTTTTGACACAGGAAAAGCACAGAAACTAGAATTTCATAAGAATAGGTTTGTTATTTATTTAAAAGTCTGTCTCCATTTTTAATAGTATTTCTAGCACTTGAAATTTCTATAAAACGTGTGTGCCTCGCTAGAAACAATTCTCGCTCGCAGCTGTTACATTCTCCTCTGGTTTAACAATAAACCTCACGGTTTTTCCCGTTTCATTCTTTGCGTAACGCTGAGAAAAGGAAGTAAAGATCCGTAACGACTGGGTCGCGGTATGAAAAGAATTACGCGAAATTAGAGGAGACGGAAGGAGCGCGCGACGTGTTACGTTTTCTCTCTCTCCTTTTCCGATTAAAGAGCACTATGCATTACCCAAGGAACAATCCGAGGAATGGAAATGTTTAAAACCCGTTCATTAATCTCGCGTTAGAGAGACGCGTGGCCGCGGCCGCGGTTACGGATAGAGAAGCATCTGCCAGACTGAAATGAATCGTTCCCGGCGAATTAACGCGACCGCTCTCGATGTTTGCCGCGCGTCCTCGCGCTCCCTAATTGCAGAAACAAAGCTCGGCTTGAACCAACAAGCGTAACGCGGCGTAAGTAGTGGCAACAACTGGCGTTAAGCAGCACCAACAATAACGACAGGGTCCCATCACGTTGCAAGTTTCCCGTCACGAGAGAAATTCATCTTTCCTCGTTCGACCGTCTGACTAGTGGCGGACATGTACTACTCAGTCTTAATACTTCCTGCTCTCATTGTTCGTTTTCCTCTTTCTAATACACGAATGTAAAGACATATTAAAGACACATTAGACAGAACTGTATACATAAAAACAGTTGAAGGCATTTATGGAGAATTATACGACACGAGAAGTGTCATAAAGCGAAGTCTAATTTGTCTGTTTGGACGTGGAACACTTTGAACTGTGCAAACTTGTGGTTATATCTTGCTGCATGCTATTTGTCAAACAGTATACTATAGTCCCTTGTTCGACAATAGCCGTCTCTATTCTACTTCTTTGACCGTAGACGTAGACTGTCCGACCAAACACGGACTCGTACAGTCTGCGGGTGTAATAATAAACACGTTCATTGTGGATTGTACGACAATGGCTGGCGGTGTTATGCTATGTTCGTCCACTTATGTACATTTCTATTCTACTCGTCTGGTCGCTGTTATCCTATTCTACTTTTCTTGTTGGTATCGTTGCTCGTGTGTACTATACTGCGCCTATTACGATGTGACCTCGTTTCACCTTGTTAGCAGTAAACTCTCTACGTTCTACGTACGTGTTTGACCACTAGCAGAATTTTTTCTATCTCTTCTCTCTTCTATAATTCTCCTTTCTTATTTAATTTTCTCCTTGTATTTATTTTATAATATTTTAATGTTCCAGTGTATGAAATAGAATTTGTAAGAATTGGAGTTGATTAATCAGTCTTAAATAATGATTTCTGGCAAGGTAATTGAAGTATCATATTGTTTGCACACGTTTATTGAACTTCAGCAATCGAATCGAACTCCCAGCTGAGGGTAGCAAAAAATGGTTAATTCAAGCAGGAGGTATACGTGGCCGGGTGTATTCTTCTCTATCTCTTTCTCCTATACAATTTCTCTCATTGCGTATCTNTATATCTTGCTGCATGCTATTTGTCAAACAGTATACTATAGTCCCTTGTTCGACAATAGCCGTCTCTATTCTACTTCTTTGACCGTAGACGTAGACTGTCCGACCAAACACGGACTCGTACAGTCTGCGGGTGTAATAATAAACACGTTCATTGTGGATTGTACGACAATGGCTGGCGGTGTTATGCTATGTTCGTCCACTTATGTACATTTCTATTCTACTCGTCTGGTCGCTGTTATCCTATTCTACTTTTCTTGTTGGTATCGTTGCTCGTGTGTACTATACTGCGCCTATTACGATGTGACCTCGTTTTACCTTGTTAGCAGTAAACTCTCTACGTTCTACGTACGTGTTTGACCACCAGCAGAATTTTTTCTATCTCTTCTCTCTCCCATAATTTTCCTTTCTTACTTAATTTTCTCTTTATATTTATTTTATAATATTTAATGTTCTAGTGTATGAAATAGAATTTGTAAGAATTGGAGTTGATTAATCAGTCTTAAATAATGATTTCTGGCAAGGTAATTGAAGTATCATATTGTTTGCACACGTTTATTGAACTTCAGCAATCGAATCGAACTCCCAGCTGAGGGTAGCAAAAAATGGTTAATTCAAGCAGGACGTATACGTGGCCGGGTGTATTCTTCTCTATCTCTTTCTCCTATACAATTTCTCTCATTGCGTATCTGGGAGCACTCGCAGCGTTTCTCTTTGCACAAGCCAGTCTCGTCCAAGCAGGGCTGAATACACACGCGACCTTACTGCCGGCTGAGAGAAGAGCCCAGGCTCGCGTTAACTAAGGAAAGTCAATATTTAAGCCAAACTAGTTCTCCCCTCTTAAATTAACGATTTACATCGGACACGTCTGAATACTCTCTGGTTGCGTTTCCGCTTTTCAAGTCGGTTTGGTTACCTGACGTCTTGCCGGTTCGTGTGGCACGAGTAAAGTGACAGAGGAGAGGAGACGCGTACATATACACACGCGTTCAAATGTCCCGTTCAAAGAGCCACGAGTCGCATTCGAAGCCGCCCGCCGTGCCTATGGAGTTAACTTTGCCGGTTCAGAGGAACGAACATGCAATTTTGCGGAATGCGCGGCATCTTTTGATAGGCGCCCTGTGATAATGATAAAACGGCGCACTTCAAAGGCTGAGCCGGTATCAAGTGAAATGTACCTACACCTACACGAAAATATTCAATACCATTTTATCGGTATTCAAACTTTTTTTTTCTATTGAAAAGAATTAGATCACAGGATTTCAATTGTGCTTTTATAAATTAACTAATAATTACAAATATTGTATAATTGTGTTTGTGTGAAATGGAACTATAAGCATATAAATTTAAGATAGAAATACAGAGGAGCTTTAAATCGTATGATATTAAGAGAGTTGAAATGCAGAGAAAATGTGTCAAGTATCATATTTCATATCTCAAAGAAACGCCTTCTCGGCTTTCCAATTTCTCTCATTAAGAAAGAAATGGAAATTTAAGAATGCATGAATAATGCCTGCGGAGCTATTCTTTCTCAGCAATGGAATATTTCTTGAATAAGAAAAGAATTGTTCTCTTATTTTCAAAATTGTAGAAACAGCTTCTCACGTCTAGTCTTGCCTGTATACAACTGTCAAGATAATTTTTCTTTTTTATTACAGACATTTTTTTTCTTTTTTTATTCATGTATTTTATTGCGAATTTGACAAATGCTTTTGTAACAAATCTTCTTGAAAGGTGTTACACTGTTGGTTGTCACCGTTGAAAGATGAACGAATTTATTAGGCGGACAATATTAAAAGCAAATGGTCGAACGGACAAAGATCCTCCGTGAAAGCGGAAACGGCACGGCAGTAGTCGCTACGTCGCGTGCAGCTGCGGGGCAACGGGAAAGTTATTGCTCGTACAGCGGAGCCGGGCGAGAGGGCGGCTTCGCCGGGCAAATAGTGATAATAGTCGAAAGTTCGCGGCGGACGCAGCCCGGCTGACCATACACGGGCCAGTTCCACTGGCCGGCCGCGTCCAACCCTTACCGCTGAATTATACGGCCGACCGATTTCCCGCATACGAATGCTCATTTCGAAACCGGTGCGGTGCACGGTGAGACGATTCGTTCCAATCGGTCCGCTCCGGATCGTCGACCGTTTTAGTTATTATCTTGCGTTAATCCGACGTGCCTAAGTGACCGTGGTATTTTGAAAACCCGACCAGCTTCCTATACGCGTATTGAGAATCGGTATTGGAAACAGATATTCCTCCCTTTTTTATTCGTACGTGGCAATTATATTTCAGAATAAAATTCTTAAAATATTTTGCAATTTTATTATCATATATAAAGGATGAACTTTTATCTATTTTAATTCTGAACATAAAAATTCAAATACGAATTTTTTAGAAATTGGACTATATTTAAATTTCATACAAATTGTATTAATTGACGTCGAAACTGGATTACAAATAATTATAAGCATTAAATAATATACAATTTTGCTAAACAAATTTTACGGAGTAAAAACAAGCATTGACAGAACATAAATAGATGTTCGCTTTCGTTGTATAAAGTTGGTCGGTTTTATTCTCGGAAATCAGCCGGAGCCGTTTCATTTCGGGAAAACAAACACCGTACCCGCAGCCTCGTAATTTTCACGCGGGCAAATTGTTCCTCCGTACCGTCGTCGGGCGAATAACACGATGGCGAACGCGCCGGAATCGACGTGCTTCGAGAATTGGGTAAATAGTAATAACACTGGAAACTTTCGACTTGATGGAATTTGCCGTAGCGTACGTCCGCGCTCACTCACGGCATTACCGCTGAATTATGCACGTCGCCTCTCAAACGTCTCTGAAGATGCTGCTTCCCTCTTCCCAACCCGCCGAGCCGCCCGGCCGACCCGAAACCCTCCCCCTCCCGCTGCCACGGGTCGCCCCGATGTTCACCTTCTGTGTCAGACTGACTGGCGGTTTCGGGTCGGGTCTAGAAAGAAGCGAGGATCGGGGGGACGGTTCTTTCGACGGAATATTCAGCGTCGGAACGGAATGCAAACGGACGAGCCGAAACGTAAACCTCGCGACGGCGACGTTCTCAGAGCGGTGGGAGGCGGTCGGGGGGTCCGCGTTTGCTTAGGTGCACTTAACGTACCCGTGAAACGCGCGTACTTGCGCGTCCCGGAATTTCGACGTCGACGAATTTCCCGCGATTTTTCAGGAAAATGCTACGGTAATCTTCATTTGATACGAATGGCATCAATTTCGATCTCGAACGCTGCTTGCCGTTAAACTTTTGCGTCACAGATCGTCAAATATTTTCTAAAAATTGTATAAAAACGCGATACGAGAAGTATTTTGATAATTCACTTTGGAATAAACGTGGGAAATCAGATTCACTTAGAAAGTAGAACTTGATAGGTGAGGTCGAATATCAGTGAAACGTCTAAGCGAAGAAAACCCTCTTTAATTTCGATAACATCGAAGCTCAGAGATCAGAGAAAGTAGCATGGAGAGAAGAA
Source organism: Ceratina japonica (assembly GCA_019453355.1). Lineage (NCBI taxonomy): Eukaryota > Metazoa > Arthropoda > Insecta > Hymenoptera > Apidae > Ceratina > Ceratina japonica. The sequence continues at coordinate 143,665 of SMSR01016193.1, read as the reverse complement.
ACGAGCGAAGGCACAAAGGAGAGGGTAAAAAGAGAGGAGAAAAATTGGAAAGGTTCCTTGGCTGGGGCACCTGTGGAATTCCGCGATTCTCTTTGCCCGACAGCGGGGACTTGGAAATTCGTTTGCAGAAAGTCGCTCGTAAGTGGAAGAGCTTGCTACAGGTATGTACGTGGTACCTAGTTACTACCACACGCGAAATGCGCCAGAGCCAGGGCTGAAAGCGAAGGTGGAAGTTTTTGTTTGTGGCTCGCCAAATAGGACACTTCCTTCCCGTTTCGTGACGCTGTCGCTGGGCGATGTCATCGACCGGTCATTGCTTGGAGATGTAATATGCAACGAAACAGTGGGCTGGTGTTGAAGGGAGAGAAAACTTGTGGAATAAAAGTAAACCGTGAGATAAGCTACGCGTCGTCGACTAATGGAGAACGACTAAATGAGTCGCCATGGCGTACAAAATATTTTTACGAGGTGCTGCTTGTTGCTTGGAGGTAAAAAAACAATTTTGATATGAATAAGAATATTCATGAATATTAAATGTATTCTAATATCGTGGTAACAAATAGATTATAGAATTTTTTCATAAATGGTATCGTTTTGAAAGTTGAAGCTTTCATTATAAGAAGATAAATGTTGATATTTTAATGTACTAACAAAACTATCGAGTATAAAATGTGATGATTCCGAATTTAATTTCGTATGTAAAGCGCAGCTCATGCAGTCGCATACTTCTACGTATATATTTGGGGGGAACAGCTAGGCGACTGTTTTTGAGGCCATCAGAGTGGAGGGCTTTCCTTTCATCCGTCGCGTCGCGGAAAACGAATTCGAGCGAGCAGCATAGCAGCAAGAAAGAGGCTGTGCATGGCATAAGCCTATGTATAGCACGAGGAGGAGGAGGAGGAGGAGGAGGAGGAGGAGAAAAGAAAGAAAGGACATCGTCGAGCGTGGAACGGGAATACCGTCGTCGCGGCAAAGGCGATTTCCTCGAGTTTCGTTTGTTTCTTTCGCAATGAAACGAGAGGCGGATCCTCGACGAGTCTCTGCGCGATCCTTTTTAACAGCCGGAGCACACCGGAGAGAAAAGCAACTCGTAGAGAGGAAGACAGGGACAAAGCCCGGAGAGAGGAGAACCGGGCGGGCGAGCGAGGTCGCTCGGTTCCAGGGGAACGAAAGGGATAGAAAGAAGGAGCGAAAGATAAGAACGCGGACCCTTAGTACGCAGATTAGGGAGATGTACCTTAGGAGGCTACTTTTCCCTTGGCCTACGAACAATACCGGCTCTTCCACTTTCTTATTCCGACTTTTTTTTCTTTATCTCTCGCTAAAGTATAACGAGATATAAATCGACGGCCGGAATTGCCGATTACTTCGAATGGCTAAATGCGAAGGTGCGTTCGGCGGTGGATCGCGCGCCCAGCCGACGGTGTTCTCATTGTTTAATCTTCCCTGGCCCGCGTTTACGAGTCCTTTGAGGGCCGCGAAGGCGGCTGAGCGCTCGTCGAGATAAGTCGCTTACGTAATTGGCCGCGGCGAGGACAATTTTTTGCGGGCCGCGCCGTGGAGGACACTCGGTTCTTTAACGTCACCGCTCGAATTAAGTAAAATGGCCCGGGGAAGTTTCGCCGGCTTGAATGTTAATGCGCACATTTAAAAGCCACTTACCGCGGCGTACGTCAACCCGAGGTACTGACGATTACAGCCGGATAGAGAGAACGTAAAATAAATTCTGCCTCGTTACAATTCAATTCGATTGCACTGTTTTAAAACTTTCTTTATTCCCTCCACTTTATTCTTTATTTCTTTGTTTATATGTTGCTGTTTTCAATTATTCTGGTTTATTCCATGTCTTACGTTTACATGTATTCAATTGCACAAAAATATTCTAGGAAATTAAGTATGATGTTGCAAGATTAAATTAAGATTTTTTAAAAAATTGTCAGGATCTTCTATAATTTAATTAAATATTAATTTCGTTTTAGCCTGGACATAAGTTTCTGTAGTTAGTGCACGCCGCGGTGTCGTACTTTTAATTTCTCTCTTGGAGAGGATTTCGCGGCGAGTTCCACGTAAAGGATTTTTCCCAACTGAAACTCCTTGTTGAAACAGAAACCTCGCGCGTGACAGGTGTTTTTTCAACACCATCGAGGGTCCCGGGCGTGCGGTATAAACGCGTCCAGAAACGTCGGTCGAAATCGTGACAAGTGACAGCTCACCTGTTACTCCTTGATTTCCACGCTTGTGAGAGAGGTGAGAGTCGATGGCGAGGGGACAAAAGTTCCGGTTACGTCTCGTTTCCAATCCCCTTGTTCCCGGGAACGACTGGAACTTTTTCACGCGGCAAGGAATTTGTCTTTCGAGAGACTCCCTAGAAAGTGCCCCTCTTTCTCTCTAGTTTGAAGAAGACACAAAGACGACCCGCTCTCGCTTCCTCCTTTTTCCGAAATTCCGACGATATCGTTGAAACTTTTCTACAAGCTGGTTATTGGACGAATATTTCTTCGCTAACTGACCATATTTCTATCGTACAAAGGAGCGCGGGGGAAAAGAATGGGATCACTGAACGCGAAGCACGATTCGGGGACAGCTCTAATCGTGTCGGCTCTATCGAAGTACATTATCGCAGAACAGTGTTTTGTATCTCCTCTTACATGTTCTAAATTCGTGGACAAATTTCTAGTTATATCTGACAAATGATGATTTATATCTGTAAAATTCTATATCAGTTTAAGGACGTAATTCTGACAGCGATCCGTCTAAAATTCTACATTTATAATTAAAACTGTCCCAAGAAGGGTTGGGATCAAGAATATGTTTCATATTATATCACATTGTAGATAATTTATAGAGGAAAATTCTATTCATGTTCTATCCTTTATGGTAAACGTTCGTCCAGCATTGGTCGCATTATCAAAGGGTCATTTCTTTCTCTCCGCTGGAAAATCCCACCATTTTGAAACCTTACACCCTGTTCCCGTCCGAGAACAGGGAAAAAGGTTCCGGCAAGGCTGAAGGATCCTCTTTGCGGCATCGCATCGGGCTATTTGTTAAATCGGCGAAAAAAGCCGGAAAAGGACCGCCGCCGGTTTTATCGCGATCGTGCGAGATATCCTTCTGGAGGATAGAGGTGCGCTGCAGGGTTTCCCTCGCTAGACCGTGTCCAGGACCGATGGGTGGTCTCGTTTCGGACGTCCGTGCGATTCATTGGCGCCGGTATCCTTCGACAGATCGATCGCCCTCGTTTCTGCCGCGCCAATTCGCGTAACCGTTCTTCAAACGATTTCCAAAAAAGGACGGTGCGGCCCGGGGCAGGAGGAGGAGGAGGTGGAGCAGCAGGCGAAAAACCGAAAACCGGCTGCCACGCCGTGTGCCGTTTTCGTGCACACGAGCATTTGTCCGCCATTGCGGTCGTCGTCTGCCTCGCCGACTGTCTGTTCCTCCCTCTGTGTGCGGACGTTGTCTGGCATTCTTGCCTCGATTGCGAACGGAGAAAAGAACAAGGACGAGGAGAATGGCTTGCGCTTCGTATACCGCTCGAATTCCCCGTGTTTTGCGAGATAAATGAGAATGAATGGTACCTGCCGTGTTTTCTTCCCAGACGCTTTTTTCGCAGCCACGGAGGAGGGAATCTGTTCGTTTAGTTTAGAGTTTTCTGGGTTAATCTCTTCTAGCAGCTCAACAAATATATATCTTGTATAAAGTTCATAGTTAGACATAAACAATATTGTAGATATAACAGATAGTACGATAGTGTAGTATTAAGTATCGTTATAACCCGTTTGTTTTCCTGAGTAAGTTTAATTAGTTTCATTTTTATCTTGCTAGTTTGCTGGTAGAAATAACTAAATAATTTGAAGAGGGAAACGGGAGGTTAAATAGAAAGCTTTCATAGTAGAAAAATAAACGAGAGGAGACAGAATTACGGGTGCATAAAAGGATAAAAATTCGAGTGCTAAGCGTATTGAAAATATTCAGTAGCACGGGAATAATCAGAAAATATTGAAGCAAATTGAATTACGCGCTTGTTAAACAAAAAGCATATTTGACCGAGCGGACGGTGGAAACGAGAGACTCCGAAATTGCCGTAACGCAACCCGTCCGGCTTTCCGGTGTTGTATCCTGTGCGGTTTATGGAGGATTTGCAATCTCTCGTTGGTAGAATGTTGCGTAAGCCGCGAGAGCTTTATGGTCGCGGAGTTTATTAGTTTCTAACCTGCGGTCCGATGTAACCGGCGCGTCGCGGCTTTCCCATTCACTCTTTCGTTCCCGCAGATTTCGCAGTTCCTAACTCGTATGCGAACGAGCTTCGGGCTTTCGACTTTTGTAGCCCCGGCAAGTTTCGGTATGCATGAGGATTCCCACTGGACAGAAGAATTCTAATCTCCCCTTTGCCGCGAGACCTCTGTCCCTCCGATTTTCCCAGTTTATCAAAACCCGGCCTCCTTCCTCACAAACGTATCGTTTTTAATCCGTTTACACCGTGAAAGTAATCCATTGTTAACGTTTGACAAAGCCTTTTAGCCAGGCTTTCACCATCCATTCACGTTCCGTTCCTTCCGCATAGTAATTAATATTTTTCAATATTTCACATTGTATAATTAACTAATACGTAAGAACGTTATTTATATATTCTATTTGTTGAATTATCAATTACCACAGAAATTGTTGCAGGCTTAACATTTTCCAATCGACATAACTTCGCCTCGAGCGCGAAGTAGAATCCTTTTATTTATCCAAAGCGATTTCAACATCGAAGTTACGAAACTTCCGACTGAACTTCCCGGCTTTAAAAGCGGACTTTTCAAAGTCGATGAAAAATTCCTCGTCGCGAATAGCGTCTCTACAAATCCTCTAGTTCGCGCTGCTCCGCGTGAGAAGTGACAGGTGGTCTAGTTTGCACGATTCATCGGGATACCGGGAGAGGAATCGATGACGTTTGAAGAACCGGCGACGCGCGACGCGACGTGTACGCCCCGTGCCGTGTGTCTGTCATTATAAATCGAGACTCATACGTCCGATGAAAATTATAACGCGGCCATCAGTCGCGACGCGCCTCTATTCGTTCATATTTCTCTCGCTCGCACGCTCGATTAATCTTCGAGATGTTCCCCGTATAACGACACTTATTAAAGGAGTTTGAAAAGTTTTTTGATTAACTATAACAATTTTCAATTCATTTTATACATGTAAATTAATCAACAGATCTAAATATTCTTAAAAAATCGAAGGATGATTATTAGTATAAATGTTTGTGATATTTTCTTTATAATTTTTTAATATGTTTTTTATCTTCACCCCTTTAATTACTTCTGTGAGATTTTACTATGGCGTTCATTGCCTTTGTGACGTCTCCGTTCCTTTCCAATTCTTTATTTGAGGCTTATATTTGCCGGTCTGTGTCTCCGATTTAATATAGCAAGGAGGTTTGCCAAGGGAACTGACACACAGAATCACAAAAGGGAACCGAAAGAATGGAATATCAAAGTTATTCGCGTAGAAGCTTCGAAATTGATCCGAGAACTTTGCTACCGATCTGTACCTATGTGCAAAGAGTCCCTGTGTAACAGAGGAACGAATGATGAGCGAATGTACGAGCGAGCAAGTTGAAGTGAACGTCGAAATCTTCGGTCTCTTCATTATAGTCACAGTTCCCTCTTGCAACGTCACTCGTCTTAAGACCGCCCCGCTGCCTTCGCCCGGCATTAAACTCGTCCCGCTCGAAACTGCTTGTCGCCGTCGTTGTCATCCTTTCGCTTCAGATTATCGTTGTTGACGTTTCACTCGAGGCAGAAGCCAACCCAGACACCAGACACTCCCGTTCCTCTTTAAAACCGGTCTTCCTCGTCTAGCCTAATCGTTCTTCATATTGTCTCTCGCCATTCCAATGGACCAATTTCCCCTCTCTGTGTTCCCCGACCAAAATAAACACAAATAACATGATTATTTTGTTGTAATTGTGTATGAAACTACTGTTTCCTCTGCGGAACAATAAAATTAATTGAATCCGGAGATTATTATTCCCTACATTTCATTTGATATATTTGTTTCCCACATTTCCGTTTTTATTAATTCAATTTTATTAATCATTTTTTAACCCGATTGATATATATAAAAGGGGCAGTGAAATTTCAATCATTTTGAAACGAAAACGAGTGTTATTATAATTCGCGGAGGAGGATGGATAAAGCACATATTTATCGAGGGTGGCGCGTGTTACGGCGAGCCAACTGTTAAGAAATGGAATGAAAGAGGTTCGAAGAACAAGGAATAACACTTGGCGACAGCGGAGGAAATTCTTTCCCCTCCACCTGCGACTTATCTCTTCTTCTGAAAGAGAAAGAGAACTGCGGAGAGGACGTAGTTCGCGTACCGGTGCTTTTCTTCCGCAAGAAGGAAAGAAAGTTTCATCGGCTGCTGTTCCACCGCCGTTACTTTTCCCGGTTCTGGGAGACACTCGACAAAAACGAGAGGATAATGGTCGTGAGGTAATAATAAGAAAGTTGACGCGGCCGTCAAAGGGGTGGATGGAATTTTAAGTGTCGCTGAAACAGCGCGGGGAGAAACGGCTAATTTAACAAATTTCCATTTTCTTACTATCACACTATTATTGGAAGAACAGCATAATTGACAATGAATTGGAAAGAAGCAATGAACAATTTTTTACGACTCTTTTTCACATCAATTATATTACAATATATAAAATAATATGAGAGATAATCGATCTTAAAAGACACTTGCTCTATCGACTTGTAATTACTCTACGAAATATTCAAATTGCTTAATGTATTTCATAACCGAGAAATTCGATTGTTCTCAAAGCAGAAATCTTTTACGAACTTTCGTCGAGTAATGAAATAATTTCGACTAGAATCCGAAACAAGATTACCATAGAAAATTCAGGCCCGTAGTGAACGGGAGCAAAGACCGGTAACATCCGATGAAAGCAATAAGGGTGAATGGGGAGCGAAGAAAGTAAGGAAGAAAATCGAAGGGAGAAAGGGGGAGCGCTTCTTTCGTCAGGAGAAGGGGGAGCCGGTATAAATAAGGAGGAAAATATGAGGGTGCTGAACGAGAGGGACAGCCGGATCAAACCCGGTAGCGGTGCGGTTCCAGACAGAGAGAACAACCCATAGAACACACAAAGGGAGACAGGGAAACGGGGAGCCGGCGGGAGATGAAGAAAGAGGGCCGGGTGAGCAAGTCGAGGGAAATTAAGCAATTAGTAACTTTGCACCGCAGCAGCTCTCAGCGAGATTTGATTATGTTTTCGGTTTAAGCTCTCCCACGAACTGAGGGGGTTCGGCACCCCGTCCCCTCGCCGCGTTCACGTGCATCCCTTCGAGAGAGAGGGGCCGGGAGCATTCCGCGAGAGAGGGTACTGAGCTTTTAAGAGGTCGGTCTATCCCCGTTCGACGTATATCCGCAGCCGCAAACTCTAAAGGGTCAGTACGTGCCTCGAACGCCGTGTCGGCTTCTATTTCTTCGTTTCCGCGCTTCTGTCACACCCTATTGTTCCTCGATTCCCGCGCTCCTTATTGCATTTCCTCGATTCTTCCATCGGAGGGGAACGGGGCTGTTCGGGAAAACCGTCGCGACGATTGGGGATCGATCGCGGCGACGACAATTACTGCGCGCTAAAGTCGCAGTGCGCCGGGTTCAGAGGGGAAGAGGAGGAGGAGGAGGGGTCCGTTAACGAGACGGCTAATCAAAGTATAAATATTCATAATTTTCAACATGTAATAAAAGTACGAGCCACTTTGCATATAAAGAGGGGCCCGGATAACCTATTTCTTCAAACGACCTCAACTGAGGATAATCGCAGTGGCACAAACGACTGTTCTTTTTCACTCTCCCGCGAATGTCACACCGCTTTACTTTATCATCCGCGAGTTACAAGCTGTTTCGCGTTGCAAGTCAGATGCGAACAGCATCACCGGTAATGCAAACGACGAGGCGACGCCAGCTCACCGTGAGGCCGGAGTGACGAACGTAAAAATTAAAGAGACCGTCTTTTCTCCGCGGGAAGTAACTCACTGCTCCTGGCGTAGCTTTTAAGAAGTCACGGACGACGCACTGTCCCCGGCAAAACTTTCCCGTTGAAACGTACCCTCGAACGTCCCGTCAAGCTGCGTTTCTAACCCTCCCCCCGCCCCCTTTTACTCTTTCTTTCCCGCCGCGTACTTTTGCATTATTTCCAACTCCGCCGTTTCCGACGCGGTTGCCAGAAACTGAAAACTTCCGAGGACGCTCAATGGGAGAAGAATTTCGAATGTAATTACCGGACGTTTTCTTCTTGTTTGCCTCGGAATTGACCCAAGCCACTTTACCACGTTGTAGTTTTTTCCTCCCTTCCTTCTTTTTTCTTTTTCTTCGCCGCGGTCAATGTTTGGGCGAACGAGTTTTCCGCGGGTAAATGGTGAAACAAGATTGTCGGAGTGTTTATTGCTGAATGAATTGGCATCCAAGGCGAAAAGTAAGTTAATTCAATTGAAATGCTTACTCGATGAGGGATCTACTTTTTTCTGTTTAAATTAGATTGCTGATATTGATAAAAAATATAATTTATTGTTCTATAAGCTAATCTAATTTCATTTTTTAACTTTGTTTCATTGGCAAATTCATAGTCCATATTGAAATTCTTCATTTCATATTTTTCCTTGTGACATCCAATATGAAATCAAGGAACATATGAATAGAATTAACTCATACGTATATAAATATAAATCAGAAGTTGATTTGCGTTTTATTATCTCATATAAATATCCAATAGAATAAAACTTCAAGAACTTATATGAACAGAAAATAGATACACTTTCATTTGATTGAAACAAATACTAAATACTTTAAAGTGTGAATAAAATAAACTCATCCTTCAAGTAGCCACGATTAATCTCGTAGAGTGGCGGTGAAATCAGATGAGAAAAAAAAGAAGGAAGGGAAACGCGTTCGTTGTCTCTACGAATTGAATCGAGTTCGTCGAAGCAGCGAGGGCAGATTTAAATAAAGGGAATCGTCCCGCGGATGCAAATTAGAGTTNACTTCCGAGGACGCTCAATGGGAGAAGAATTTCGAATGTAATTACCGGACGTTTTCTTCTTGTTTGCCTCGGAATTGACCCAAGCCACTTTACCACGTTGTAGTTTTTTCCTCCCTTCCTTCTTTTTTCTTTTTCTTCGCCGCGGTCAATGTTTGGGCGAACGAGTTTTCCGCGGGTAAATGGTGAAACAAGATTGTCGGAGTGTTTATTGCTGAATGAATTGGCATCCAAGGCGAAAAGTAAGTTAATTCAATTGAAATGCTTACTCGATGAGGGATCTACTTTTTTCTGTTTAAATTAGATTGCTGATATTGATAAAAAATATAATTTATTGTTCTATAAGCTAATCTAATTTCATTTTTTAACTTTGTTTCATTGGCAAATTCATAGTCCATATTGAAATTCTTCATTTCATATTTTTCCTTGTGACATCCAATATGAAATCAAGGAACATATGAATAGAATTAACTCATATGTATATAAATATAAATCAGAAGTTGATTTGCATTTTATTATCTCATATAAATATCCAATAGAATAAAACTTCAAGAACTTATATGAACAGAAAATAGATACATTTTCATTTGATTGAAACAAATACTAAATACTTTAAAGTGTGAATAAAATAAACTCATCCTTCAAGTAGCCACGATTAATCTTGTAGAGTGGCGGTGAAATCAGATGAGAAAAAAAAGAAGGAAGGGAACGCGTTCGTTGTCTCTACGAATTGAATCGAGTTCGTCGAAGCAGCGAGGGCAGATTTAAATAAAGGGAATCGTCCCGCGGATGCAAATTAGAGTTTGCTCGAAAGAACGCAATCAAAGTAACGAATGGGGTAACTTCTTCTCCTACCCTCTTATTGTCTTCTCACGCGATCGAAATTGCAACATTCTTACGTCAGTCTTATTAGCTTCGTATTCAATTTTTCTTCTTCAATTCCCTTTCACCTATTGATTGAAAAAACTGTTCTGTCAATCATTGCACGAACCTCAACATTTGATTAATCATGTTTCTTGACTTGCATTAGTTTAATGATTAATGTACGTAAAACCTGATCGAAAGACTAAGTGAATATTAGAAGTATTATTACTATTTTTTGCAGCAATTATGCTATTTGATTCTTTTGCAATACCATAAGTGAAGATCGTTCTGGCGTAATTGATTTCGATAGGATAAAGAAGCACTTTGCTATATTAATATCCAAATACATCAAGCAACTTTGTTTACGACTTCGAGACGATTACTCGCAGTGAATTTAAATAACGTGATCCATCTTCTTGACATTCTCTACGCGTTCTAATGTTTACGTGCTCCTAGTTTCCGTACGATGGGGCAGATAGCATGGAGATAACGAGATAACATTTTTCATTTCGGTCGAGGGAGACCTTACAGGTTGACTTGAATGGGATTCATAAATAAAAATGAAATTACGTATACACTTAGTTAGGCTTTTACAACTACTTGAAGCGCTCGTAAATACACCTAATATAGACGATTTTATTTAATAACATTGTCTCCAGAACGTGAAATAGCTGCACAGTTCATTACAAAAGTCACGTTGGTTTCATTTCCTTTCAGTGTTAAATCATTGTACGGATGTTTCTCCGCGCGATTCACATCTCGGTTAATCAACCATCCAAAAACAACACGAAAACCGGGCAACCGAGCGGTGAACTCGGCGAAACATTTACATAAACCAGTCTTACAATCCTATGCAAACTTTCTAACGTATTCTGCCTGTCTCCGTGTCGAACGAGTTTCTCTCGTAATTTACCGAGGAACGCGAATCATTTTGAAATGAAACTGGATTAAAATTCATCAAACATTCGCGTAGATGGGCCTCTCTAAAAATAATTAACCTCGCGGCGACCCGTTGAAATCTGTGCCACTCACGGCACGCGATTCTGTCTTTTCTCGCGACCCGGTGACACACCGCCGCCGTCCCCGGTTGAAACTCGTCTCGCAAACACAATAACCGGAGCGAGGATGATCAAAGCGGACGGAACCTCCGCGCGGAACTCGGCGTGGGACGTGTCCCGCCGCGCGCCGGTCTCCAAGGCTTAATATTTCACGCAAAAAGCGCGTCGCGTCACGACCTGACGACGAAATCTCTGAAGGGAGGAGGTGGGTCGTTACATTGTAACACTTCTTGCGACGGCTCTTTCGCGCGGATACCCGTCCTCGTTTCCTCCCGTGGAATCTTTGTTCCGCCACGTGGCGACGGCGGCGGCAACGGGCTCCTCCTTCAGCCAACTGGGACGACCAGCGCGCTGCTCCGGGAGTTACAAGCTTTATTTGCGGTGTAATGGCTTTGATAACGTCGGCCGGATATTAAATTAAAATGTGCAGCGGAGGGCGAAAGGAGAACGCGTTTTATGAAAAGTCAGATTGTTAAATATCTGTCCCATTAATGTGTTAGTAATAATTATAAGCTTGATGCGAATATTTTGTATGAATTAGATCACGTTCTCTCGATATATTGTACATTCGGTTTTTTGCGAGCGATTTATGAAATTGGAAGAGCGATGTTCATAACCCGAAGATTTCCTACTTTGCATAAAACTTTTAGAAGTAACGCATAATTTAGAAGTTATCATACTTGAACCGTTCAATTTAAAGGGATTCTTATACCAGCTTGAGCTCCGAGCCCTTATCTCCTCGTGTTCGTGCATATTCGCTTACCCGTTCTCTTAAACGCGTAAACTTTGGCGTTTAACCGATTTTACGACCTCGCTATATCGTCGAAGTTACTGAACGATGAGGCCACCGGAAACCAGCTATGTATTCGTCGGCGCGGCGCGGCGTACCGGTATAATCGAACGGCGTTCATCTTCCAGACAGACCAGCAAAACGAGCAAACATGGTCAACGTCCTTCCACCCTCCTAGCCGTCTCTCTCACTCTCTCACTCTCTCTCCCTTCGAGTTTGAATAGTTTGGCCGGCTGTTTTTCCGAGCCGCGCGTTTCCCGCCCTCTTTTTCATTCCGGAAACCACGATTCCGTCACCACGCGGCGCGGCGTCTCGTTTAATTCCGACCGTGCAAGGGATTAAACGGGTCCCCGGGAAAAATCACGGAGCCGCTTCATCCCGCGCGCAGGGGTCGCTTTACAAACTTCGTTCCGCCTCTACTTCCAATGACTTGTGTGCCGGCGAACAGACAAATGAAACACGGCCGGGATTGTGCATTACGTGCGGCGATTGAACACCCGCGCGATCCTCGCTCGCTCGGAGACTCGATGAAGGGACTGTAAAAACTGTTTACGACGAAAACAAGTACTTCATTCGTCGAACGAGCAGGAAAGGAATAAAGCTTCTACAGAGATTTGTTAACCCTGTCCTTAAAAAATCGCAGATTAAAGTTCGAGCGAGATACAAAGCGCGGAGAGATTGAAAGAGGCGCGAGATAATGACGTTTCGTTTCATAGTTTACGGGGACAAAGAAAGGGTTAATGAAAACAGCGTCCGGAGCTCGAGAGAAGACAAACTCGATCCCTTTAAGTCGGGCTGTAAACGTCGATAAATACATAATGGAATCTACTGGAGGCTCCGCGAGGACCGTCGAATTACTTATTCACGACACCTGTTACGTAATGAAGTGAGAGTCGACAATAATTAGAGAGAAAGAGATCGTTGGCGGGAGAGTAGTAAATAAGGATTTCTTTAATTAAGCGACCGGACGGAGCTTCCTTCGTGCACCGTTTCTTCCGGCCCTCCGGTCCGACAGACAGTCGAGACTTTATCTACCACCCTCTGTCGTCGTCCTTCGGCTTCGCTTAAACCTCCCACTCCCCCTCCGGGCTGCCGGTCGACCTCCCACGTTGTTCGGCACGAGCAAAGCCCGGATAAGGGACGTGGAAGTTATTTACGTACGGCTGTATTTGTGGCGTGGAAGCGCGACAGGGTTGACACAGGACAGCGTGCAGGTGTGGGGTGAAAGGGTTGGAAAGAGGGCTTGGACAGAACGCGAACCCGTCCCATGTGGGTTCCGTTAATTAACCGAGTCTACCGAGTTCTATTCCTCGCGTTATATTACTCTCCTCCTCCGAGTTCATCTGCCTCTGACCCCCGTTTGGTCACGATGCACCTGGGGGTCGCGGGGAGCAAGCCTCTCACCCCCCCGTCGTACTATCTGTGCACTTACACGCGACGCTATTTTGCCTGCGATCCGACCGGCGACACCCCTTGCCCGCATTCCGCGCCCAGATTGGCCGCGAGTTCTGACGGACTCGCCGACCTCGATATGGGGTTGTTTCCAATTTTCTTACTGGCTGAGTGGCTAATGCAGCTAATATGCTGCGACAGGGTTGAATACGGTGTCGTGTGGAATACGGCAGTTTCGAAAGGAAAACGTGAAGAGAAGTAGAAACGAGAGTCTGACGTTTCCGTTATGTTTATCAAGTTGATCAAAATAATATTTTTATCCTTTTTAAATGAAGTGGAATTTTATGTAAAAGAGTAAAATTCTAAGCAATGTCTTTTCATTAAATTATTCTTTACTGATGTGTTAGCCAGTTTCATTATTTTCAAGTTCGGAACGTTGGATGAAATTATTTCTGGGCCTGTAATTGTGGGCGCATTCGTGAAAGTAAATCGATGAATCTGAATGCATTACCTCAGACACGACACTATCTAATCGTAAGTTGGATTGTACGTCAGCAGGAGTAGTTTTCGATAAATTCTCTGAGCAGTTGATTGGTGTGTAATTAACTTGAGCCGAGAACGGGATTTCCGGCTAGCGAAGGCGCGAATACATAGCCCGGCTTTGCCACGCCACGCTACGCCGGGAAACTTGACGGTGCGGCGTATCAATTATCCGCGAGCTACAACCGCCGCTGAAGCTTCGATTCCCGATTATAATATGCCGCGGATTTGCCGCGGTGCGGTGTCAGCTAGAATCCGCTCGCCGCTAATTAATCGGCCGTTTATTTATCGCCTGACACCTACGTGTCGCTGTTACCGATATGTTATATGTGATAAAGTGAAGTTAAAGAATTTCTTCCTCGTAATAGAATCGCTTATTAAATTACTACAAAATATATAGGAATTGCAATGACACTCCAAATATAATTAAGAGTGTTATCTAATAGTATTTTTGATTTAATTGACCATTTTTAACTAATTTTAAATATAAATAGACATTTAACTATGAGCAAATATTAATAAGTGACAGTATTTGATTTATTATAATAATCAGGTCTATTAATCTGAATTAATAAAGAGCACGACAAAGTTTAATAGGGATTTATGAACGCAAATTCGTTTTGCCAAATAACTGTTACAATATAGTTCCTTTTGTACACATTTCATTAATAGATACAACGGAATTCAGTCCCAATTTGCGCAAATTGTATGCGTATGTGTGTACAACTAGGTCAGATACGCACTGATTTCAGCTGGTATTTGAGGATCAAGTGTATATTGGAAATGTTTCATTAGGTTAATTAAGTCTGGCCCGTTTGTACTGTAAGAATACATTTACGTTGCTGTAGATAAAAGCGCAGGCTAGAGGGGAGGATCGCGTTAATTGTAATTAAACAGTTTACATTACATTCGCCGACTAATTCTGTTAATAAGCACACCGTTTTTGGTCCCAATAATTAAGCAGACCTTTTAGTCGTTTCTATTGAAAACATCGTAATGCAATATTGTACATTACCACAATTATCTATATGTTCTGACATCACTTTTATTTATCACGTATTTTTTCGTATGAATAGCAGACGTATGAGAGCAGCAGTAATTTCACTTTATAACACNATAATTAAGAGTGTTATCTAATAGTATTTTTGATTTAATTGACCATTTTTAACTAATTTTAAATATAAATAGACATTTAACTATGAGCAAATATTAATAAGTGACAGTATTTGATTTATTATAATAATCAGGTCTATTAATCTGAATTAATAAAGAGCACGACAAAGTTTAATAGGGATTTATGAACGCAAATTCGTTTTGCCAAATAACTGTTACAATATAGTTCCTTTTGTACACATTTCATTAATAGATACAACGGAATTCAGTCCCAATTTGCGCAAATTGTATGCGTATGTGTGTACAACTAGGTCAGATACGCACTGATTTCAGCTGGTATTTGAGGATCAAGTGTATATTGGAAATGTTTCATTAGGTTAATTAAGTCTGGCCCGTTTGTACTGTAAGAATACATTTACGTTGCTGTAGATAAAAGCGCAGGCTAGAGGGGAGGATCGCGTTAATTGTAATTAAACAGTTTACATTACATTCGCCGACTAATTCTGTTAATAAGCACACCGTTTTTGGTCCCAATAATTAAGCAGACCTTTTAGTCGTTTCTATTGAAAACATCGTAATGCAATATTGTACATTACCACAATTATCTATATGTTCTGAAATAACTTTTATTTATCACGTATTTTTTCGTATGAATAGCAGACGTATGAGAGCAGCAGTAATTTCACTTTATAACATTCTCATTTATTTCTTTTAATACTTGTTACAATATTTTCGCGTGTATACTAAAGTATATGCTCCAGTTCGTAGAAATCTAATATTTTAGTTTAATTTGACTGTGAAATGAATTTTGCAATTCTCGTTGTATGACCATGTGTTTTAATATTTATTCATGCACAAATCAATTATAGCTTCGAACACAGTCAATTTCGAATAATTTAATCACAAATTTAGTATCTTCTATAATAATAAAATATTTGATTATAAAAAGATCTAAACAATAATAGAATCGTAAATATTATATTAACTTTATTATATTTCACAAATATCTATTTTAGACTGCAGAGAAGTCGCGTAATATCTTTGGAATTAATTTACATGATATTCATACATCCTTCCAACAAGCATCCTCGAGTTATCTGGCATTTCCTTATTATTCCCATATATCACGACGTTAACTCAATTACCGACTCGTTATTACCACCCCACAAGAAGTCCTCGCGTTTATTAGATCCTGATTTATCACAGCCCGCAGCTGAAATTTCGTGACGAGCTCCCCCTCGTCGCGGAGGTATCCGTTTTTTTTCCCTCCGGTGTCTCGCCTCGTCTAGCGCGATTGGAGAGAAGGTGCACATGTTTCCCGGAAGCTCAAGTTACACAGGGTCGCGGCGACAGCTTGGGGGCGGTCTGGGATGGGGAGCAAGTCGAGTAAGACAATGCCGGTGTATCCGAGGCGAGGAAATGAGATTTATATTAATTTCTACAGCCGTCGCGAGAACACCCAACGCGGCGCGACATCGCCCACGCCGCCGCGCCGTCCCGTGCCTCGTTACTTCCCTGCACCCTCTTCTCGCCCTTATTTCGCCCTCTTTCCGGCGTCAGCTCTGCCCCTCCGCCGCGACCGTTCCTCTGCTTAATTCGATGAAATCGTGCTATTTTCCTCGGACGATTGTGCAACATTACGGAACGAAGACGTTGTTTTCTTCCACCCGTTCGCCCCCCAATCGCCCGTGGCACGCGATCGCGTATCGAAAAATCAGTGGGAAGAGAACGTTGGCAGAGTACGACGCCACTCTCGTGAATTAAAGAGGAGCTTCTTTCCGTGAAAGGGATACGCTCTAACGCGAGGAATCTCTACTAATATTTCCATGCTAACATTTATTGTTGCGCACTTGTTACAGAAATTGAACTGGCTCAATTGAGACACGTTTCTATATAGCTCGCAGACTGCATATTGTAATAATAAATGTTCTTACACGAGCGTACTTTGCAGGATTATTGTAATCCGAACTGTTTAGGCAACCGATTGTAACACGTAAACGGATAGTGTTATAGTTTCCCATGGGCTGGAACGAAAGCAGACGTTGGCAAAGTCAAAGTCGTAGCACGAGGCTCCGGCGTGTCACGTTCATGCTTCTACGAACGGCAGAGAGCAGTTGAATTTCGTGTACGAAACAATGGCAACGACACCGTATCCCCTTTTCCGTCGTTGCGTCGCATCGAACGTGCAGCTGTTCCGCCGCCAGTTACGAAGCAAACAAGGATATCGTTTCTAGAATGGAAGCGATCCGAATCTCGAAGCAATACTCTTCCGGCGGGAATGAATTTACGTTTTACTTTCCGGTTGAATGGGAGCCCGTGGCCCGGAGGGGGCGTTCGGTAAAAGTCTGGCCGAAGAAGATCGCGCGTGTCCGGGAGTAGGAATTCTCGAGATATTACCCCACGAAACAGCGTTCGATCCCGCGTCCCGTCGGGAACGGTGGCCGGAGATTTCGTAATGCACTGGAAGCCACGTATACCCTCCCTCCCTCCCCCGTACATGCTGTTTACAGAAACTCGGCTGCGGAAGGCAATTTAACCGCGTCGACGATTTTGTTACAAGACGTGAAATCTTTTAGTCAGCGCGCACGTATGGATATATACGCGTATATACGTAGCGGGCGGCGTATGCAGGCACGCTCGAAGGCAGTCGAGGGATACCGACGCCCGCTACCTGGCAACGGGCGTAGCAACACCGTCTCAACCAAACCCGAGCTAATATATGGCGTTGTCATTGCGCATTACAATGGGAGCCGTGTTACGTAAGCCGGTCACGTGTTCCGCTTTGCTATGCGCGCCACCCCCGCAACGTTCGGTTCCGATCCCGCCGGCTCACGCACGTGTACATGTGCCCTGCGCCCCTTTCGGAACCATCCCCCTATCGCCGCGGAATTATGGTCACGTGTTCAGGTGAGACGCACACGCGTTTGTCATGGACCGAGCACCGATTATTCGCTCCATGGCTATCGACACTCTATCTTGATTGTCAGCAAAGAAATCCCGTTTTTTTACTAATCAATTATAAATAGAAAATATGCATAGATTAAACTGTGTTTCAGTATTTCAATATTGGAATGTAAATGAAATCNTGGCTATCGACACTCTATCTTGATTGTCAGCAAAGAAATCCCGTTTTTTTTACTAATCAATTATAAATAGAAAGTATGCATAGATTAAACTGTGTTTCAGTATTTCAATATTGGAATGTAAATGAAATCTTGTTTCCTGATTCATTTACTGTATGAATAATTACGAGTTATATTAATTGCATTTAGTTTGATAAAAAACGGGATGCACGTTTGTGTGCGGCGTCATCGATCAGACTATTCCATCAAGCCTGCGAGTAACTAGGGAGCAGAGTCTGTTCATCATCCGCGTTGGTCTACCATCTCGTTTGCCCAGCCAACGATGAGATACAAGTCCTTTTTCCCGTGGTATTACGTATGCGGCGGCGCGCCGCCCGTCCCGATTAGTATGCCGCGAAAATAAACCATTCCGCCACCGTGCCGCGCCGCGCTTGCAGTTAGAAAAATTAGTTTTATCTACGGGACCGGGGGGGCGGAGGGGGGCCGGGGCATCTGATATACAGCGCACGCAGCCTTGGCAACCGGAAGCCAACCGGAGGCAGAGGAGTCGGTGTCGGAGTCGGAGTCTGGGTCGAGACGGCGCGCTGCGAAGCCCCGGAGGGCAACAATTGTGCATTCATCGAGCCAAGGGGCTCTAATTAAAACGCATTGTTTATATTCTTCGCAGGAAGCTTCTCGCCTGCTGCCCTCTCCCGCCGCCGCCCGACCTCGGCGTCCCTCCCCAGACGCGCATCGCCATCCAAGCCTCGTCGTTCCCAGGGGTTCTCTTCGGTCAGAACTTTCAGCCGGTGAGATCGAGCGGAACGAAACTCGAAAGTCTCTTTGAACGATCCCAGTCGCGTTTCCTCCAAGTTATTTTCCCTCCTCCTCTTTTTGCCGTCTTTTATATTTTCTCCGACACGCCGGAGTTGTTCTTCTTAAGCGAACGCCACCCCGGAGGTAAGGAACGGGGCGCGAGGGTGGCAGGCGGGCGGGCAGGCAGGCAGGTAGGTAGGTACCACCTAGCTCCGGGCGGTTGTTCGCTGTTTGCTCGCGAAACGGTTCGAGTAAAAGGAACGCTTTGCCTGGTGGGATGTGTGTCGTGCGTTCGCGGATTGTTTGGTGGAGAAATAGAGGTAACGGTTCAGTCCGGATGGAATTTGGAACGGGAAGGCAAGACGCGAAGCGGCTTTTCTTATTGTCGAACGAAACACGCGGTGGATTGTGGTATCAAAAGAGGGAGGCTTGAGTAGGTATAATGAGCGAAATGCAGTGCGATTCGCTATGATGCGTTCGCGGATAAGGATATCTTTTATGATACTGGATAACGTCTCAGTCTCAGGAGTAACTGTATATTGACGATAAGATCTCGTAGTGGGTGAAATTTAAACATACAATTTATATTTTAGACAGGATTTATAATTTGGAGATTTTACAATTTTGCGCACATGAATACAGAAAGTTCTTTATAACACTAACAATTTGGAATACTAATAATTTGGAAATTTGGAAATTTTGTGCAAATGACNATTTATAATTTGGAGATTTTACAATTTTGCGCACATGAATACAGAAATTTCTTTATAACACTAACAATTTGGAATACTAATAATTTGAAAATTTGGAAATTTTGTGCAAATGAANAGTACCTTTTTTACGAGAAAGAATTTAATTAGACGAGACATCAGTTCATATATCACATCACGTGCACNCTACAGAAATTTCTTCATAACACTAACAAGTACATTTAGTTAAATATTAGCATTGAGTACCTTTTTTACGTGAAAGAATTTAATTAGACGAGACATCAGTTCATATATCACATCACGTGCACAGATCTACGGTTCTCACCGTAATTAATTGACGTCATGATTCACCAGTCGTCGCCTTAAAAGTTTACGTCAATTAGACGAGGATCGGGGGAGGTGTTCGAACGATACGTTACGGGGCTACGAATTACGTTCGTGCCTGAACGAGGAAAGATGGCGACGAAGATCGAAAGGCGCGGGTGGGTGAGGGATTGGGAAGGGGGGNGTTCGAACGATACGTTACAGGGCTACGAATTACGTTCGTGCCTGAACGAGAAAAGATGGCGACGAAGATCGAAGGGCGCGGGTGGGTGAGGGATTGGGAAGGGGGGTGGGCGACAGCCGGGTAAAAAAGAGGGTTAAAGGAACAAAAACCGGGTGAACGGCAGAATCGGATTTGCCTGGCACTTTCATTTCGCGTCCCCGTAACTCGCGCGGAGCTTGGCATGCCGGACGACGGAACGTGTCCCCGCGCCCGCCCGCCCGCTCTCTCGTCCTCCTTCCCTCTCCTATCCCTCGGGAAAATTACGTCTCGATACAAATCGTAGTCGCGTTTCCGAGGCAGCTGGGCGAAAATTGTAGCCGGTCGTTACTTTGCATTCAACCCGCGAATTTCGGCTTGGCTAACGATCGGATTATGGTCTCTGGACTTGCCACGTTTCATTTGGATCTCGCGTGCGTAACGAGTCTGACAAACTTCATGTCAGATTACCTATCATACTTCCTCTTTTACTTTTCGAAATTAGATAGTGCTATATACAAGACAAATTCCATACATTTTTCTTCTAACTCAATATTTGATGAGTTAAGTATGATTAATCGGCATTTTTGTACATAATTACACTTAATGTCGAAAGCCCTTTCGCATTAGTAAAAATTCCGATTAAGATAGCATTTAATATAAACAGAGACCGGATGCGAATTATTTATCAGAATCGATCGCCATTCTATTCTGCTTAGAACTTAGACCGTACTTTTTACGAATTCATGCGGTTCGATCGCGTTGAACGCTTGGCTGGCTCGAACATTTTTGACAGGGACGTTGAATACGAAGCAGCTCCACGTAATCGCGGGGATTTTTCCATTTCGAAATTGCCGAGCTCGTGCGCCGGACTGCAAAATTGCGCGGAACAATCAGTAAGCAGCCGCGGCACGTAGAGACGGCACGAAAATGCCTAAGCAGATTGCTGCCCTTTAAAGTTTTCGCGTAATACGAAGGACTGGATAATGGAGAGCTTCCGTATTCATTTCTTTTCAGTTTCGCAACTTCTTAGATGCTAATCTGTGGTTAAATCTTCCTCCGTTCGTGGAAGCATTTGATATGGGATCATAAGAAGCTCGAGTGGAACTGTAAGAACTCGCTGCGAGCAAAATTGAAACGAAGTTTACGGGTGGGGAGGTCTCTTGAGGTTTCTTAGCCAAAGTTTGCTGCAGAATTAG
This sequence comes from Ceratina japonica, assembly GCA_019453355.1. Classification (NCBI taxonomy): domain Eukaryota; kingdom Metazoa; phylum Arthropoda; class Insecta; order Hymenoptera; family Apidae; genus Ceratina; species Ceratina japonica. The sequence continues at coordinate 122,567 of SMSR01016193.1, read as the reverse complement.
GTGACTCTGGTGGAAATGTAATTCGGATGCGTGCACGGTATTAAATTTGTACTGCGCCACATTTCGGAAGTTGTAAGAGTACTGTATTATGCTACAGGCAATAAAAGCGATCGCTTTCTACGACGCAAAGAAAATCGATAATGCGAAATAATAACGAACAAACCTCTCATGGACGTACACAGTTGCATTTCATCAATTTTATCATTGTCATTAATTTGGTACAAAATACATTGCCGTAAAGCACGGAAATCCGGCGATATCGAACTTTACAACGTCGATAAGATAATACATATGGACACTATAAAACATAATAAATTAAATACTTAATCCTTATAATATATTCATGTATAAAAAAGCATCGTAAATTTCGATTCATTTAGCGAAGAAGAGATGCACATAAATAATGAACATAAAGCAAGGAATAACAACAATAAAATTATGGTTATTTCCAAGTGAAAAATGCGTGTTTGTAGGAGAGCGTGTATGGTCCAATAAAAAACTGTGAACGACTCTTTCCCACCCTTTCCTACTCTCCTTCCTTCGGAGGGAGATCTCTCTCTCTCTCTCTCTCTCTCCCTTTCCCGTTTCCACCCCGCTGTCGTTTCTCACCCCTCACAGACTATCGCGTTAACACGCATATTTTACATTTCATCGCAGCCACTTAACGCTCGGCGGCGCCGTTTTCTTGCCGGGAATTGGCCACGTGATACGCGGATCGATTAGGAGATAAGGGCGGGTTGTAACAATGGCTCAATTACTTGTGAGTTCTCGGTAGATGTTCGATGTTGAGTGCTTTCAGAGGATTTCGGTAACAGAGACAGAGTTCGATCAATTACGGGTATTCATGATAAATGTAGCTCTCAATTGTATTTTTCAAACATAGAAGTTCTTCGATTTTCACTCTATCAATAAATTCATCTCCAATTTTTATAAGATTTTTAATTTTAAAAAATCGGAATTGTATTTGACACATTACTAAAATTTTTATAGTAATTTAAAATATACTAAATGTTATTTGCGTTGGAGAAACCATCATGAAAATAACTCTTCCTTTTTAAATTGTCATCGTGAGTGTTTTATTTCGTAGAACAATTCGCAGCCTGGGGATGAAAAGTTTTGATTCGGAGTTTGTCTTGTTTGATTGGGCGGTACAATTCCGCGAAAGGAGGTCAGAATGTGGGACGAGAATCGGCAACAAAAAGCGGTTACGTACGACGGGACGGGCCGTAGGGTGTCGCGTAAATTACGGCAGATATTTCTCGGTTTATCTCGGTACCATCGGCTGCGAATCAATTACCAGGGGAAGCCACGAGGTCGGGAGAACCGATCGAGCGTGGTCGGTTCGATTTCTCGATCCGTTTTCCGATCGATCACCGTGGGCCACCTCGCGTCGTAATTCTCCCGACGCGGCGGCGTGGCGGTGATAACGTTTCTGCCTAACGACCGCGTGTAATACTGATAAAGGATGGCAAAAACTGCTGGCCGTTTCTTTCGGACGTCACCACCCCCCTTGGTCTCGTTAATCTGCGCCCCTTCGCCCGCCGCCGCCGTTGCGTTTCGTTGTGCCGCTGACGAGTTCCGGCGCGGAGCGAGTCGACGATTTCCGTCCGAAAATCGCGTATCCCTGTAAACCCACGAGGGGCTCCCGATGGGAGAGCGCGGTATATCGATGAAAAATGTGGATCGTTTCAACGATTGTCTTTAATCTCGCTTCCGTCCCTTAACGAATGACTCTATGGTCCATAAAAATGGAATGGCTGACACAGTACGCTTTTTAATCTTTCGCCCGTTGACACCTCGCCTCGAGGAGGACAGACTGCCACACGTAAAGTTCACGAACTTCCCAAAGATTTACAAAGTCCTCTCCTCACACACAAAATTATTTCGGACCAAGAAATTAACTTTCTACTATCGCATTTACTCAAAATAATTTGTTAGGAATATTTACACACAGGAATTAGAATAATACTAGTTATNGTCCGAAAATCGCGTATCCCTGTAAACCCACGAGGGGCTCCCGATGGGAGCGCGCGGTATATCGATGAAAAATGTGGATCGTTTCAACGATTGTCTTTAATCTCGCTTCCGTCCCTTAACGAATGACTCTATGGTCCATGAAAATGGAATGGCTGACACAGTACGCTTTTTAATCTTTCGCCCGTTGACACCTCGCCTCGAGAAGGACAGACTGCCACACGTAAAGTTCACGAACTTCCCAAAGATTTACAAAGTCCTCTCCTCACACACAAAATTATTTCGGACCAAGAAATTAACTTTCTACTATCGCATTTACTCAAAATAATTTGTTAGGAATATTTACACACAGGAATTGGAATAATACTAGTTACAAAACGGAGAAGACTATTTTCTGGCAGAAGAAGAAAAAATCATTGAAGATTTGTTTCACTCTCACAGGAACAGTGAACGAAAGACCACGTCTTCATGGATTTCGTTTTTCGGTAGGAGAAACTGGAGATTCAGCATTGGTCAAAAGCAAAAGAAAGAGCGGGAAACAGAAGCGATTCGGCGAACGGGAACGGCTTAGCTTTACTTTTCGTTCGTCTTTGTCCCGAAGTTCTAAGACGAATCGTTCTTCATCCAACAAAGTCTGGGAACGTTTCTCTTTCAGGCTCGATCGTAACGCGCATGTGAATCACGTATACTCCTGTTTCCCGTTTCCGTCCTCGCAGGTACCATATAGGTCGATCGTTGTTGATTTGACAAGCGTCGCGATGCGGTACGCTCTTTCCCTTTGACGTGGATCGAATTGGTTTCCTGATCTAGTGGCTCTACTGCGGTAGAACCTTGGCGCGATTCTTGCAGTAGTTTTGTCCTCCCGTCCTTCCTTTTTATTCCTATCGTAAAATATGTACTTCAGTCTGCCGTCGCTGTAACATGCATCGGCAGCCAATTCTATAATACTTGGCAACCCGTACCGCCGATAGATTTAGATAATACCGATACCGTTTAGTCACGCTTTCCAAAAATCTTAATAAACAGAATATTTGTATAATGCAATGCAGTTTTACATTATACCTACATTAATATTATTGCATATCTGAAATAACCGAATTGCAGTCTTTCTATTACTAGAATTCTGAAGTATAAAAATGTGATACTAAACCAGCTACTCTTCTATTACTATAACGGTTCTCTTGTTTTTCCAAGCCCAGGATTAGACAAAAATTGTAATAAAAAATTTGGTGGGAAAAAATCGACGGAACGTCTGTAGGAACAAAAAACTTGGATGCGAGTGGGGGTAGTAGGCAAAAGTCCAGCAGCCACGAAACGTGTACACGGAACGTTTTGATTCCTACCGGTAGGAAAGCAAAGCCCTTCGCGTATTTGCGATACGCGCTGCCGGCATACGAATGTAGCCACCCCGTCTCTCTCTTTCGCCCTAGGTCTCTCTTTCTCTCTACCCGTTCTCCTTCGATCCGAAACCGCGCGCGGGGGACACGGCGACGCGGGCGGGTGGGCGATGCACGCGCGTGTGCGTGCGTGCCGAGACACGCAACCGCCGCGGTTTATCCACAGTCAATAAAGGCTGGCTGTCAGCATGAATACCAACAGCGAGGATCCGAGGCCGGCTCTGTCCCCGAGCTCCTCTCCCGCCCAACCCCCGTCCCTCTATCCGCGGAATCGCGCGGTTACAGCTCAGCCCGTTGCGAGATTTACCGCGGGCCCGTACATCATACGCACGTGCGTGTTTCACCGTTATCGTAAATACATTCGCACGCATGGCGCAGCATCCCGGCGTGTGTGTAACAGCGAGCGGCGCGTCGCGACCCAGCACGTACGCACCGAGAGGGTGTGGATTTTCTAGGTATGACCGCGCGCCGCTCTACCAACCGGGCCAACGTGCCTTGATATCGAATTCCGAAGAAGATTGCCTCGGTGACAGGATAAGGAGCGAAGGATTTTTGTGGATTCCGCCGGTGCTAGAGGGTGCTCGCCGGAGTGTTATCAATGGGGTGGGATTTTTAGGACGATTCTTGCGGAGTCATTTCGTACTCGTTACAGACTCATCCATTTAAATGTATATAGATATGGGTTGCATTTGGTCGTATTAATAGTATCATTAAATAAGGATATCGTGTTTTCTCAAGTTATTGTTAGAAAATTTAGAATTTAGTATTTGCAATGGTCTGTGAGGGCCAAGGGTAGATTGCTAAGGCCTTGAACCTTTTCGGGGAAAACTCTAAAACGGTCAAAGTGCTGTAAAAAAAGAGGCGTTAAGGGTCTTATTGACGTTGGGGCTTGTTGGCTAGAAAGTGTGCAGGAGGTCACTTCTGGACGAACCGTGGTCGTGCTAGCACGTGTTAGTAAAGACAGTTCTTTAAAAAATTACAGATAGCGTTTTATTACTTTTTTCGTTTACAGCGAAGTCCTGATTTCTAACATTATCTAGTTCAATCCATGATTACACCGGAAGTACATGTTTATTTCAAACTGATTTTCCTCTTATTGCTTCCGAGGATGTTAAATTTAAGCGAAACCCCTCTCCTTATCCTAAATGCNAGATAGCGTTTTATTACTTTTTTCGTTTACAGCGAAGTCCTGATTTCTAACATTATCTAGTTCAATCCATGATTACACCGGAAGTACATGTTTATTTCAAACTGATTTTCCTCTTATTGCTTCCGAGGATGTTAAATTTAAGCGAAACCCCTCTCCTTATCCTAAATGCATTCAAAGGTCGCACTGATGCATCGCAGAGATTCCTCTAGTCAGCCATGTATCAGCTAGCGAGATTTGGCGATCTGCGAGATTTCGAGTACAGAAACGTCCAAGCGTTCGCGAGAGATACGTAAGAACCTTTTTCCAGCGCCTCCTTATCTCCCGAATCCTGGTAGATAAAGAAAACCGTTTCAATTTTCCTAATGCTGGCAGCGTCTTGCTTTTACATTACCAGCGTCTTTTCCTCTAACCAACCCCCCTCCCCGTGCCCTCGTTCAGTCGCCACTCTGCTTTATTTGTTTTCTCAACCGCTTCAATTTTTTTTTTTTACCTCGCGTCTCCCGGTTCGCGCCGGCTTCCGGTTTTCCCGCGGCTTTCCACGACCCGGTTTCAATCTGAATCGGAATCTGCGATCCGGCCGCGTTCGACGAAAGGTACCTCGGTCGGATAATCCTCGCCGGGATCTGGACAATGTGAGCAAGGATCGAAGGAAGCGGGGGTCACTCAGCGCCAATCCGATTAATTCTCTGCTGCGGAATTGCCGCTTCCTTCTTTTTCTCGCCCTTCCGTCGGTTTCCGTGGTTCCCCGTCAGAAAACGAACGGAACGCGCTTCCCCGCAAGACGAGTGGTTTTAAGTGTTTCGCAATGCGCGCTGTACCTGGTTTCTGCGGGTAGGATTTGAATTCCCAAAGAAGTCTGTTCAGGGAAACTAAGAGTAACTTAATCGTAGATTTTTTTAGAAATAATCTTACTTGATTTCTAGTGATTATTTTATACTATTCTTTCTCAATATTTGAAGGAAAATATACTTTAAGGAATAATTAATAATTTGTTTAAAAGAATATGTTGCTTTGAATTTTATTTGTGCATAGAAATAAAAACAGAAATTCATTGCACGAAGACAAATCTAAACCAATGCAATTGTTGGATTAACTCCATTATCCTGCATAAAAAATAAATGCAATTTATTCGCTTGCAGCGAACATCCAGCACGGAATTCTCTAAATTGCATGGGACAAGGATAGGAGATAAACAAAATCAATGAGCGAAACAACGGTAATAGGGAACGGGTCGGATCGACTTTTGATTCGTGAAGCTCGATGTTCGATGGTTAAAAGTTCAAGTCGGTTGTTAACGATTTCACTGTTCCGGGGGGGGAGGGGACGGGGGAAAACGCGCACGAGTTTCACCGCCGCGTGTTTCAGTAAAATTGATAAATTTCCAACGCGGTCATAATGAACGCCCGCCGAGCTTTCGACCAGTTACCGGCAATAAAGCCCCGAAACTTTTACCCCTCTCGCGCTAATGAAGTGCACGCGCGTAAACTGCGCTCCGCGCGCGCCTCTATTACAACTTATATACGCGCATACAAAGCCGGCCGGCCCCGTGTCGGTAAATTAAAACGCTTAATCAAAGCCGCTTTTCGGCGCGACGCGTGCTCGGTTCTTCGGAAACGTATTGATACTCGTTCCCGTTTCGGAGAACTCGATTTCCACCGAACCGTCGCGTCGTGCCGCGACGCGTAATCGTCCCTCTTCAATATTTCATCGCGTTTCATTATTACATTTCATCGATATTTTATTACCTCCGATAAACAATTTTCGTTACGACCGTATGCAACTAGATACATGTGAAAATTTAATGAACGATACTGATTAAAAAGTTGGAAGCAGATGAAAATACGTGGAAGCGAAAATGCATGAAGTAGTACTTAATGCCTGCCTCAAACATTTTGGCATTTTATTAATCTACACACAATTTTTATCGCTAGGAGTTTTTGGTATTTAATTTTTAAATTGCGGGTATAAAACCTCATTTGGTAATTCTGATTAATTATGGAAAACTTTTATGAGGTGTAAACTGTTCTCACGTAATAGGTACGCGAAACTTTCATTCGACTTTTTGTATGCATTTTATACAATCTCGATCGTTTTTAGTCAGCTTCACGTTATTCATATTTTTCAATTAAATGCGAGGAGGACAATTAATTTAAAGAAACGCGATTATATTGAATTAAAAAACGGGATAATCGTGATCGGGCGAGGTTGTAATATTACATAGGAACAGACAGCAGGTATTTAGCGTAACGACGACGGTACGGGCGATTAATCGCGTGGCTCGAACGCTAACGAAACGACCACGTATCATCGTGATCGCGGACAAATCCGTTTCTCCTATTACGACACACGCTATTACGCTCTTGACGTATTAAACGTTCCATTTAACCGGACGGGTTCTAAGCCCAGACGAAGGCTTATGCAACGTGTTTGCAATTGAATCCCCATGGCATTACGTAAATACTAACGCGTCGTAGCAAAGATTTCTGGTCAACCTGCCTAAGTCCACGGGTATTTGCTTTCGTCGTCATTCGTAAAGAAAAAACGAGAAACCTTTGACAAATGGGCTTAGCAAACGACTGACATGCCCTTAATTACGTTACCTTAATCTCCCCCCGAAGCTCGCAATTATTGTTTTTGTTGCGAAAGATGAATTTCTTTTACGAAACCAAAATAAATCTTGTAATATTGCTCGTGAAATGTTTATAATCATATCTTTTTGCATTAATTAATAAGACAGACACAGAATTGTCAATAAAAATAGATGAAAAATTTATTTTATTCCATAAAAATGATAAATCGTTGACAAATAATTAAATAGAATAACTATGAAGGGATTGATTGAGGAATATGATATAATTATTTGATACTTTATAATTTTTAATTACGGAATCGTTCGAAATAGCTGGTATGACTTCCGGGAAGAGCGGATTCTCGTGAAATGGTTTCGAGCCGAGGACGAGCTAATGGAAGAAAGTCCTGCCGGCTTTCTCTAGGCAAGGGACCGGGGGATAATCCGTGGATCAGTCCTATCGAAACGAAATCCCCTCTCTGAAGTTGGTAGGTATCGTCTCGTCTTCGCGTAAAATGAGATTCCTTCGTTATAATTGCACCCGTTGACGAGCGGGAATTTTTCGGCGCCGGGGAAGAATGATCGACGCTGATCCGAAAGCTCGCCGGGGGGATCTTTCATGGTTTTCTTCCCTTCGCCCCCCCCCTTCTTTTTTCTTCTCATTTTAATGAGTATGCTTAAGGGATCGAGTGCGTTTTGTTGTATGCGATGATTGATTGGCGGAAATACTCATCTTTTTTAATGAATTTTAGCCGCGATGAACCTTCAGGCTATGATGCATTGTCAGAACTTTTATGCAAGGGGATGTACGAAAATTCGACTCGAAGCATTAAGTTTTGCNATCCGAAAGCTCGCCGGGGGGATCTTTCATGGTTTTCTTCCCTTCGCCCCCCCCCCCCTTTCTTTTTTCTTCTCATTTTAATGAGTATGCTTAAGGGATCGAGTGCGTTTTGTTGTATGCGATGATTGATTGGCGGAAATACTCATCTTTTTTAATGAATTTTAGCCGCGATGAACCTTCAGGCTATGATGCATTGTCAGAACTTTTATGCAAGGGGATGTACGAAAATTCGACTCGAAGCATTAAGTTTTGCACGTAGTGAAATCGTATGTAAAAATTGCATCAAATTTATACGATTTTATCTTTAATATCCATTTTTTTGATAAATGCAAGGACATAAATTAATTTCAGTCTGAATAAGTTTAATAATGAGATTTCTCGAAGTGCCTACTTTAAGCTTTTACGTAATTCATTAGTATTTAATAATTTAACACAAATAATTGATTCGTGAAATAATTGTATCGTTGACATGGAAAAAGTTATTTTTTCCTGTAACGACTGTCGCGCGGAGAACCACCGGTGAACGACGGCAATAATTGATCTCCAGCACAATCTCCTAATTAAGACCAAAGTGGACGACAAGTGCAGAGTAATTTCCATTGAATTACCATAACCGCAATGGCAAACCGATGCTTGGACGTTTGCCGGTCGATCGATGAGGCGAAACAGGACATTCGTCGGCATGTCGCGAGTTTACTGGCGACAAATCGCGATGGACCTCGTTAACACGGTGAAAGACCAAATATTCATACAAAAAAATAATAAAATACTCTACGTTCCTCTCCAAGTTTGTATTTTCACTTCTTATTAAAGGAAATATTAATTTTTGTCGAGTAAGTGCAAAAATATTTTGAAATTAAATTTTTAATCTAGTACATCGTCTATTTAGCATATTTAATATCATTTTTATTTTTTGACAAGCTCCTTCCATGTAGGAATTAAGATCTAGAGACACCCTATATAGAATTATAACTTCCCGGGGGTGGTGATATTCTCACGACGTTTTTTACTCGTCGTTTCCATATCAACCTGTCCCGTGTTATGGGGTTTTAAACGAGCGTTATAATGACCGCCGGTCGACGTTGATTAAAAAACCTTCAACTGGGTGACATGGGTTTGGCTACCGCGCCGGGGAAAGTCTACACGGTTACGCTCATTGTCAGTCAAGGAAGTCTTTATACACCTAAGCGTAATTAATCAGTAGCCTTGTCCGACGTAAACGATTCTTTCTACTGAATTTTCTGAGGTGTGCAAATCATAATAGCATTTATCCAGAATTCGATTTTTTTTTTAATGAAAATGTGCACTTAAGGGTGAAACTAACAATTGAGTTGTTGTCGAAGTTTAACTTAATAACGGTGTGAGATAGAAATCGAGTTTTAGGTACAAATGTGAATCTGTTCAATACCCTTTTTTCACTCTGTTGCAAACAATGACCGCGTGAAATTGCATTCGAAAGAGGATTCGAAACTTCGAGGGTTGATTTCATCCTCTGAAAGCAATTTCGCGGGAAAAAATTGCTCTATGTATAACCTATTACACTATCTCTCTATGTATACACAATCTTTCATCAAAGCCATAATTCTCGAGTTCGGCAAATTCCGTTTTATAATGCTAGTCTTTTATTCGAGTGTACGTGAACGTTAAAAGTTTGATGATTTTAGAATATTGCGAAGTCAAAAAATAGAATCTAATATCTGTTTTTTAAAACATGAGCTTTTAAGTTTTCTATGATTATGATCTCCCAGTAAAAACGAGAATTAGGTTTATATTATAATAATTATCTATTCTACTGTTAGGATTGTCACCATGATTATTATTCATTTTTTAACACGATTGCTATTTTGCATATCGTTGATTTTAAAATTGGATTAATTAAAATGCAGAACATTAAAGAACGCCAGAAACGTAATTACGTACGAAACTTATAAATCTGTATATACAACGCTTATTATAATATTTTACGTGAGAGATATTTATTATTACGTATATTATTTGCGAAAATCGCCGAGATAGGACGTGGTGGAAAATTAATTTATTAACATATGCTGCATATATTTGTCAAAAATAAATCGCCTCAAATATTAATAAATTACAAAGAGGTGATTTTGAGCGGGACGCAATTTGCGCCCATTGCCCGCGCGTATATGCGCTACCAAATTTTCGACGAGCCTAATTTAAGCGCCTGACGCAGAAATTAATTGGATCGATCGTAAAAGTCGTCCGATTTTATTGAATCGCGTTCACCCTCGGGGCTGACAGTTTTAAAAGTCCCGAATAAAACGGACGATTTGATTTCGTGTTGGCACTGCCCGGAGGTAGATCGTCGCGTCGTTGTTTGATTTATGCGCTGCGGTCAATCTTCTTGCTTAATTTTTATTGAAAACAACGTTAAACGGCCCCGACCTGCTCCAATATATCGTCGACCGTGTAACTCCGATATTTTCCGTTCCCTTTGTGCAAGCAGCGTTACGTTTTAATACTTCCTGCAAATACCTCGATTACGACCGATCTCTTTAGTAAACGCTGTAGAATTATCCTTCCTTTTGATACAGTTATTTTATACGATAACGTCAATTGATTTCGTGTATAGAAACATGATTGATATATGGTTTATTTGGAATTTAACTTCTTCTTTTACAACCATTTTGCTTTGCAATTTTTTTACAAGCTGCTTTAAATATTTATCCTTCAGTTTCAAAGTGTATCCTCAGTCATGAAACCATGCAGGATTCCTTTTCATTGGTATCAAGCCTGATTACTATTTATGGGGTAATAAGTAATAATCCTACTAGTATACTGAATTCTGTTCAATGGTTTCATACAAAAATAAGGCTAGAGTATCCACAAGGCTATTAAAGAAGGCAAAAACCGTAGAGCAACAAGGATGCGTTTTTTTTCCTGCGTGATCCTAACGCACCGAACACCCATTGCCCTGACTGGTTTTTTAATAACATTACTATCCTTTATTCGATTTAATCTTCGTCGTTTCCACAAAAAAGAACTAAATCTTTGCATAGCGTGCGGGATCGCGGCGCGACGACGGTGATACCGGCGGTTGTGACATAGGGGCTGAAACCGATGTTGGATACCTGGGATAGGCGCGGGAGGCTTGCGGGTACTCTAAGCCAGCAGGATAATCCGCGGTTTAAAGCGGTCGAGCAATAGCGCTGATACGCGAACGTTCCGCCGCACCGCGGGGTAGGCCGTTCGTTTTCCTGGTCCGGCACGTTTCGCGCAGCCCCTTTCGACCACCGTTTCAAGTACAGTCGTGGTCAAATATATAAATTCCTTAGAAAACAAATTCCTGCATCGTTGCAATAACATTTGACAATCGTATTAGGTAAAAATTAGTAAGAAGCTATTATATCATCTTGAAAATTTTTGTAATTACATATGATAAAAGATTATACAGGTAATTTCATATTTTTATTTATTCTTCGTGCATCAAATGCAATTATAAAAAATGAATGTCACGTAATTTTGTTAAAAATACATAAGAATGAAATATTCGTGATGAAATTATTATGAAACATTTTACAACATTCCACTTTATATTTGAACAAATTATACTATTCTGATGAGTGGATGAAATTTTAACAGAGTACGACTTTAGCTTTATGCCCGTTTCATCAATTATTTCTTAGTGGCTATTAAATTTATCGCGTAGCGCGTTATCCAATCGCGTATCCATCCACTTTTAACTACCACTGTACATACATATATGTACGTGGAGCGAAGGTCGAAGCGTGATGGACGACACCGCTGCGTGTCCGATGGTTTGGTAAGTAGATCGATTGCCGCGATACGTGATGGTTCTCGCTGTTTGATTTATCTGAACGAGGGTGGTACGGTATGACGGGAAAGCCTCATGGAAGATTTAAGGGGAATTCGTTGTAAATGTTGGTACGAACTTCGGTCCGGTTGTTGATCGGTGGCGAAACTTGTTGTTGGTGGTAATATTGGACCGGTAGGCTCGATGCGAAGAGATACGTAGTTCAACGTTGGACGCCGAGGGTAACATTTGTTCCGAACAAACTACTAAATCGTTCTAAGTAAAACCCTAAACATGTACCTACTAGAGATCGAAGCTTCCGTCACACTAATACCAATAAATGTTGAATGCTTTTAAGATTACCTCACGCACTACTAAACAAAACTTAGGATACTATTTAGCAAACTTATTAGAGTACTTTCTAAAAAATCTGAGGGAAATTGTAAGTACTTTTACTGATCTTATTCTAGTATTTAAAATCTACAAGCGTAGAGGAAAGAAAAGAAATCATAGGTTGGGTACCACGAAGGAGAGACGAAAGGTAAAAGAAAAATTTCGTCAGCAATGTCCAGGTATCCTCGTAAAAAGCACGCGTACTCGTCGGATCGGTGAGATGGGGTGATTTGGGTTGCTGGTGGCAGGGCCAAGAGGTGGGACGAAGCAGGCCGAACGAATCCGGTTATCGGTTATCCATAAATCGAAACTGAATGAGCTGACCGTAGTAGATGGGTCATCATAATCCGCGTGGACGAGCAACGGTGATCGAGGTTCGACGCAGTCGGACTCCAATGGCTTCATCGCCTGGGGCCGCGGTAGGAAATAAAACCGAAAAAAAAAAGACGAAAGGAAAAACAGGGATGCTGGAGAGGAGTAGAGATTCTCCGCGGCGACACGGGACATATAGAGAGAGGGTGGGAGGAAAAAGAGTTGATAAAGGGAAGGAAAAAAGTGGCTGTTCTCGCGACCACACCTGGCGAACCGCGATCCCGAATTAACGACCCACATTTTTGCGATCCGACGTCGACGCCCGTCAACGAGCGACGTGTCTCTCGTTACCGTCGACGCCGACGCGCGTTGTTTCCGTTCCCGACGTTTTCTTCGCCGCGCGCGCNGAACGCGCCGTTTCTTTTTCGGCTCTCCCTTGTGATAGATCGTCCTCTGTCGAAAGTTGAAGTTTTACACGCTCTTCGACCCGGATAGAGGAGGTGCCTGGCTTTCTTCTTCTCCTTCGCTGTGTTGTGACTATTTTTCAAAAGCTTGGTCAGCATTGAAGTTCAGAAAACATGGTTATGGGCTTGATCCAGGCAAACGTTACCATTATCAAAAAATTCTTCTACATACAATAGATACTTTCTTTATGTACCCACCGAGTTTTATAGACATATAACTTTCAATTCAGAGTAAAAAACAGGTTTCTTTGGAGTAACGGTACGCAAGTTTTTAATAAACTTGTTTTTTCTCTTTATCATAATCTAAACGGCTTGGTGTTTGTTTATCCGCGTTTATAGAGCTGACAGGAAACATTTAACTTCTGGTACAAAAAACATGAGGTAACTCAATTATTATAAAAGTGGTGTAGATCGCCTGGCCCGTTCACACGCGTTCACAAGATCCAGCTGATAAAACAAGAGAATCTCTTGAAACTTTTCCGNCGCGGCCCGCTGGCAAAAAATGTATTGCACCGGCACGGCGCGCGTGGGCGGCGGCGCCGCGACGCTCGGTTGAACACGGCGCAAGTTTCACGGGCAAAGTCGCGCGGCAAGTTTGCACAGGGACACGGATATTTTTCCAGTCGCTTTTTCAGGCGCTGTTGTTTTTTTAATTACGGTCCTGCGGGCTCGCCGGGAGAGCTTTGTAACGGAGAGCCGCGTTTTCGGTGCCGGGATTAAAGGGATCCGTCACGGTTTTGAAAAGGCGGAAAACGTTTCAGAGATGAAAAGGTGAGCGTTCAACGCGAGAATCGTGTCTGTTTGACAAGTGGTTTGAGAAGCTTGAAATAAACTCGTGCCGAGCTAGAGAGGGAGTTAGTTTTCCTGCTGCAAGTAGAATGTGTCGCGGTATAGTCAGACAGAACGGAACCATCTGATATTTAGTATTACAGTAATATTTCAACCTTACACGGTAAGCCGAAAATAAATCTGGAATAAAGACAGAACCGGTCTTGCACAAAGTTTCTAACCAACAATATGCAAGGAAAACATAATTTAATTAATACACAATAAGTATAATATTTATTTCCTAAAAATTTATCACTATTCTACGATCTCTAAACGGGAATTGCCATAAAATCGATATAAAATCACAAAATCGATTTTGCCCGTCCAAATTCTCGTTCGAGCCGTTAATCGTCGAACCAGTCACGTTGACGACGAGAGAACAAACGATTTAACGAGGGAAGGACTGATGGAATAGAGATGAAACGGGAATGAAACACGGCCTACGTGCGACCGTGAGCACGTTTACCTGCGTTCCCTGTACCGGAATTTAAGCGTCGGTCGTCGACCGCAGCGAACGGTTCGTCCGCAGGAATCTAGCCGGAAGAAGGGAGATTCGACTACCTGTCTATCGGCGCCGGGAGAACCGCGAAAGAACCGGTCTTTGTTCGCGACAAAGGCCGCCGTTAACCGGCGCCGTCTACGCGTTTCGAAGGAATTCCAGATGAACTCGATTAAACTTCGAATAGATACAAGCCTAGGAAGCGAACGGCCGGATTGAAACGCTCCGATTCCCAGCCCTGAAGGAGGGTTGAACCATGGGAATCGAGGACAATGCCGGAGACGCGCGACTTGTTCGATTTACCCAGATAAATATCGCGAATCGAATCTTGATCTGTTAAAACAGAATCACGGATTAAGTAGATGGATTTACTCCTCGCTTAATTACGTCTTTAGAAAGCTATTAACTAAAGCATTATTATTATATCATTTCATTTTGTGTTTCGGAATAGTAAAGCAACGATTTATGCATAAAAGTTAATTCTCGTTAATTCTGGTCGAAAGTTTGCGGCACGATAACGTGAAAGTGGCTCTTTTATTATCTGTGGTTCGGTTTAAACGGAGGGAACGTTAAAATAATTCGCGGACAACGCGGGCGACAAATAGGCGAGGAAAAAAAATGCCTAAGATGCCGCGTCGACGGTCGGGGTATCCGAGAGAAAAGAGATTTTCCTTTTATTTTATTCTGTACCGGCCTGACTGGCACCGGTTAAGCGAATTAGGAACTTTTCTAGGTCCAATAAAATTTTTTTCGCCGCGGCAAAGTGCAATTCCAACCGGGAAACTTTTTCCGTGACTAAGTGCGAGCTGTAAAAAAATTTACAGCCGCAACGACGCACGTGGCGCGGCGCGGGGAGGCGCGGGGCCCCGGTGAAAAATTCCAGAATTACGACGTTCAAACGGCGTTGCAGCGTATTTCTGACGATACGGGACCGACCCAGAAACCGGCTGCAATTACGCTGCGCCGAGTTCGGCTGCAAAACGGAATGAATGGTCAAGAAATTTACGATGTAAACGCTTTTTTTAAAATGGAAGTGGTTCTGTTGATTGATTCTCGTATCTGCGATTGATATTGTGCGTATCAATCTGTCTGCAACGAAATGCGGTCATTTCACATAAAATAAATTGCACACGCTCTTTCGTATCAGAAAATCTTGTAAACAAGTGAACGTGTTATGTTCTATTCACTAGAAGAGTTAATCGATTTAATAAAGTAGTCATTAAATAATTGGATTTATGTACAATTTTCATCTTCTCACATTTACTTAACCATTTGTTCGTGGATTGTTCAAAATATTTTCGATAAAGCGTTGCAATATTCGTAATAAACGTAGTTTGTGTTGGTTGTTAAGTTACTTGCTTTAACAAGCTGCGAATAAATAAGAATCGTAACTAGTTCTTATAGTTTCGCAATTCTTTCTGATAACTGAATGATCGTTATAACTTGGATGGAGGGCCAGGCAACAGGGAAGCTTCGTTCTACACGTCGAAATTAGCTACCGAGTGCTACATAAGAAAAAAGACATTCACGAGTTTTCCGTTTCCATATAATGTACTCTCTCGCTGTAAAGGAGTACCAAAATGTAACCCATTCATCACTCACGGAGAGAATATTTTAACAGTAACATATTACGGTTCGTACTTTGTGTAGGGTAATGAATTGCGTGTAGTGAGTGGGAAAAATTGCGAGAATTATTCGATTCCTTGTCATCAATTTTCTCCTGTCCAATTTATTCACGAATGAAATATTTCGTAGACTCCGATTACTCAATACGAGGTACATTTATCTTCTACATTTATACATTTCTATATTCCTTTGTCGAATCATTTCATAACGCATGGCTTCACAAAAGTAAAATAAAGATACTCGACATAATAATATTCCTTCATGGACAATTTAGGACAAAAGACGGAATTTCAACAGAATTTTTCTCTAATTCATGTTTACATTTGCATTTTACATTCTTTCGGTGAGAATTCCTATAAACGCCAACGGTCCGAATATGACGTTCCGTATTGTTCTAAATTTTCGGAACTGACCCTACAGAAGCGCGTACACGCGGAATCACCGCAGCCACCGATGAAATTAAAATGTAATTCCGCTCAGCGAGCCGGTAATCTCCGCGAGTGTCGCGGAATACGTGCGTCGGGTTTCCCGTGGCGTGAGACGATTCCCCGGGGATGAGAGAGCAACCCGCAAGGGGTGGCGGCCGCAAAGGGAACCGCGACAGTTCGACCGGCTTATTTGCATATTTTAATCTAACGGCAAAAAAAAGCTCGGCCGCCGCTAGTCTTTCCATTAGATCGCGCGAACTTTTCCCCGTGTACGAGGTGTGCAATGAATTTCATAAAAACCTGAATCGAAAGCAATTAAAATTTGGTTTGATTAATCCATTTACGATTTAATGAAGAGTCAAGTGCTGCTCGGAATAATGAATAAATTTCATTGAATATTGGTTCATTATTTATTTTGAATTGTTTAGGGATTAAATCCGAATATCTGATCATTATCAACTTCGACTATACTTATAATGGTTGAGAACGAACTTATAATGATTGAAATTGCTTTATGTATTTGATTAGGGTAAATCACATAGCATTTGGAGTTTGGATGTAATTTAGTGATTCCAGGAGCGACGAACCCTTCCCTTCGGAAATAGCCTCCTGGTCTTTGTCGCATCGAGGCCGATCAACCGCTTCCATATACTTGTCAAACACGTAAATACGCCCTCGGCGAGCGAGGGTGATTTTTTCTCATAGAGTTTACCGGACAAATCTGCCGGGGCCGCGCGGCACGGCGCGTCGGGAAACTCCGTGAAAATATTATGCCCCGGCGAGGGGCGCATGAATTATTTATACGCGAGGAGACGGTGAATTGTACCGAAGGCCGCGCCGGTTGGGCGGGCAGGCAGCGTGGTCAGAATTTTATGGCCCACGGTGTCTCATCATGGCCGCAGCTGGAGGGTGGTCGGCCACTCATAAATAGGTCGTGCACGCGATTCCATTAGATTAAATTATAATATTAATCGCGCGAACGAGCAACAGCCAGGCTTCCTAGGCTTCGCCTCCTTGCCTCCGCGCGCGCGTTTAACGCTTTAAATTCCGCGTTACGCTGCGTATAATTCCTGCGAGCGTATAGTCGATGAAAAATGTCCGTCTCCGCGCCTCCGGGCCCCCCTTCGCCGTGGAAAATACACTACGTTTTTATAGCGTCGGAAAATATTTCACCCGGAAGATTTTCACCCATTTTATTTTCATCCCGTTTCGGCGGCTACGTGTATATTCACCGGCGCGAGCAAGGGTTGAAGTTTCGCCGCGGTATCGAACGCGCCGTTTCTTTTTCGGCTCTCCCTTGTGATAGATCGTCCTCTGTCGAAAGTTGAAGTTTTACACGCTCTTCGACCCGGATAGAGGAGGTGCCCGGCTTTCTTCTTCTCCTTCGCTGTGTTGTGACTATTTTTCAAAAGCTTGGTCAGCATTGAAGTTCAGAAAACATGGTTATGGGCTTGATCCAGGCAAACGTTACCATTATCAAAAAATTCTTCTACATACAATAGATACTTTCTTTATGTACCCACCGAGTTTTATAGACGTATAACTTTCAATTCAGAGTAAAAAACAGGTTTCTTTGGAGTAACGGTACGCAAGTTTTTAATAAACTTGTTTTTTCTCTTTATCATAATCTAAACGGCTTGAAGTGTTTGTTTATCCGCGTTTATAGAGCTGACAGGAAACATTTAATTTCTGGTACAAAAAACATGAGGTAACTCAATTATTATAAAAGTGGTGTAGATCGCCTGGCCCGTTCACACGCGTTCACAAGATCCAGCTAATAAAACAAGAGAATCTCTTGAAACTTTTCCGCAGCAGCGAAAAGGAAAACTAAACTTAGCTGAAGAATATCCACTTGCGAAACTTGAAAACAGCCAGCGACTTTCATCGAAAACGACGTTCTCCATTATCAACGAATTTCTCCTCTCTCGTCTACCG
>SMSR01016193.1:79634-98743 GCA_019453355.1 Ceratina japonica | reverse complement strand
TCGCGCTCCGCCACGTCGCGTCGCGTTGTATCGGAAAACTGGAAGCTCCGGAAACGACGGCTGCGGCGCACGGGTTCCGCTCCAGCTGAATTTCAGCCTGGATTTCTTTTTCGCCGGAATGGTGGCCGTTGCTTAAAGCGAGATTGAAAAAGGTGAAAGAAAATTCTCGGATTTTCCTTTTCCCTCCACGCGCGCCGTCGCGTCGCAACGATTCTGCAAATTGGATTTCTCGCTCCTAATTTTCATAAGAATCCTTTTAACTTTTCGATTATAATAATAGATAAAGAGCATGTAGCCCTTGTAATCCAATTACCAAATCTACCGTGATATTTGCTGACGTTAGGTGACAAAAGTATTGTTTCAATCAGGACAGACATCGTTCTAGAAATTAATGACGAGAAACATAAAGTGGCAAAGGTCGAATAAGTAGTACAAGACAATCTGCGTTGCGACACGAGCGTACGAAATGAAAGAGGAATAAATCTTCGCGCACTTGTCACCCTCTTGTCTCCGAATGGAAGAGACGGGTCACAGAATCGTTGGAAACGAGTTCTTATAAACAGTCGCGAATAGTAGCGGGTTCGAACGACGCGGCGCGCCGCGCGTGGTGTTTCGTGACTGAAAAGCTCTCAAAGGGTGTCATAATTGCTGGGAATAAAGATCTTCCTCGTGGTCCCTTTTTTGATCTCTCTTTCAGCGTCCTGGCATGCCTTGGAGCACGAACTTCCGACCGGACCGCAAAGAGGCAAAGAAAGAGAATAAGAGGAAACAAGTCTAGGACGACGTTATTTACAACCTTTGCGTCTCTCTCCCTTTTTATCCCATTTCTTCCTTCTCACCTGTTTCGTCTCCCCTTACTCGGGCAAACCGTATGATCCACCGTTTCCACCCTTCTCTATCATTCATCCCTCCATCCCTCTCCGTTACCCGCATGTACACCTACGTATCCACGAGCTTTTCGCAGTTTTGAATGTAAAAAAAGGCGAAGAAAAGAAACTGGAAGAAGTGAAAGAAGAAGAACAAGAAGTAGCGTTACCCTCTTTTCATCTTGGCGCGTTTTGTGCCAGTTTTAAACTGGATTTCGTGCTGTGTCTCGCGCAACTGCTCTCGAGGGCTCTTCCTAGCGTCCCCAACCCCCGGCGGCCCGCGCCCACCACCCCCGCGCGCGCACACAGACCCGATCCACAGAGAGGCTGATCTCGTTACGCTCGCGCGAGAATTGCCACTCGTGACTTTGCATACGTTGCCGCTAACGCTGCGAAAAGTTCCACGCCCATTCTGAAGACATTGGCCCGGCTCCGTGCCCCGTATCCCCCTCGGAATTTCACTAAACCAGCTCCTCTGCTCGTCAACGCGGCAAAGAAAATCATAATTCATTGTGCAGACGGCCCAGACACGGACGTTTTATATTCCCCATTTAATTCTACCTGTTTCGAACAACTCTTTGTACTACATTAATTGCGAGTCTAAACGGATTAAAAAAGTGCGAGGGACAATAGTATTCTCTTTGCCCGCGTTCTTTTAATTACGAATATCTTTCTTGTTACTTCCAAAGGAATGGAAGTCACGATTACAATTAGAATTCATTTTTAGTAATTCATTGTTTTTCTTAAAATTTTTATAAGGGAGTGAAGACATTTTTGTGTTCAGAGAAAATTTCTCTTTCTCGGGACGTTAATAACAAAGTAATTAAATGAATCATTTTGGATGACAGGTCTTATTGACACATTGCCTGTATAAAGCGGGATGCAACCCTCGGCGAGGGTTCAGTCTCGTTGATCGGGCACCGGTGTCAATCGATTGCTGGTCGCGTCGCGACGTCTTCACATGCACGTGGCCTGCACGTGTGCAAGTAGCGCCTCCTCTCCAGGTTTTTGTAACAGGTCTGACGAGGGCAAGAAGCGGTTCGGAACTGGCGCAGTCTCGAGCAATCGATCACGCCAGCCCGAGCCCGGCCTCTCTTCTAGAACCACCCCCTATCTACTCACCCTCTGCCTCCCTTCTTCTCTCTCTCTCTTGCTCTATCTTTCTCTAGCCTCCTCTTTCTCTGTCCCACCCCCGTCTCTGTCTGTTCCGTCGCTCTTCCACGAATTAAATTCCGCCGGGCTGGCTGCATACATACCCCGACCGACGTAACCGGCCGTGAAACTTTTCTGTTCCGTCTCCGTCTCCGGCGGCCGATCGAAATTAGAGTTCGAGGCGTTGCCCGAAATTATTGCGGCGAATAGCCGAGGCTTTGGCACCGTTTCCACGAACACCGCGCAAACTTGGCTTAGGCAGTTCTGACGCAATAACGGATTTTCACGAACCCGTCTTTTGTTATACCTCCCAGCAAAAATAATTTATTTGCCGAACACAAATCATTCCTCAAAATAGTTTTTATATACATATATAACATTAAATTGTTCATAATTAATTTTGCAGACATACGTTGTGAATAAATATTATTAAGTGATCTTCAATTTCTTTTTTAAGAAATGCAGCAAACATTTAGATTGAGTGAATAAATATGTATGATTGCGCGAGAATGCAAACACTTATTCTGAGCACTGCTTTTTACAATTGTAAAAATTGCCAGACAATCGTGCGCTTAAGGCCGGCGTTCCGCGTCGAACGAAACTTTTCCTGGCGCCATTCTTCGAGCGTTTTGCCCGTTAACTACCGAGCCAGGGTGGCTCGTGTAATCAGGGTATCGCGATGTTTTTCACCAGGTCGGTGGAGCGTCCTCGAACGTCGTTCCAGGATGGGAATGAAAGGAAAATTGAGCCCGCCGCTAGGAAAGAGCAGGAGAAAGAGGGAGCCAGGGCTGGGGGCAGAGAGGGAGACAGGCTGCGAAGCAGTTTCGCGAATGGGCAAAGTTTCGAGATGGTTAACGATTCCCAAGGGCCGTCGAGACGAGCTGCTGCGGTCCCGGACGACGAGCTGAACGCGCGTAATTGCACAGGAATCAGAATCGTGCGGTCGATCCGCGAGCAATTAATATGCTCTCTGTGTGCGCGAGCCGCCACGCCTGTTTGCCGTGCGAGCGTTTACGCGCGAGTATCGGCCCGCCTCTATATCTCGATGGCCTCGCTACAACGTTTGCCGACTAATCTTCGAGCTCCGGATCAGGCAAAAAGTGAATGCAAAACTCTTTTCCGTCTCTCTCCTTCTCTCGGGGAATATTAAACAGGAAAAGTTCTCTCTGCTTGCTTTCGCTTAAAAATCTGGTCGCGAACAAGTTGGAGTTGCAACCTTTTGGGAGTTAGTTTGACAATATGTAAATACGAATGTTCAGATATTCATTGTCTGGTGAAAAATCTTGTTAAAAATGAAGAGGAAGTCGAAATTTGGGACGCAAATAAAAATGCTGACGAACTTCTCTTTTTATTTTGAAACGTTCTTGTATTCGTTAATTGAAAGCTGAATAGGAAATTATGTTGTGAGAGCTCGGAGTGGACGACTGTTGCTCAAAGACACCGTCACCTACAAATCCGGTTTTCTCTTAAAAGCGTCATTCATTCTAAACGCGGTTATTAAATCTCTCTATCTCGTGTGTGTCACCGAGTACCCTTCAATCATCGCTCCATCGTGGGGTACGCTCTCGTTTCAATTACATCCTCCGTTCTTCCTTCTGCCTTGCCGTCCGTCGAAGCGACCCTCGCCGAGAGTCAAAACGCGAGGCAGATTTTCGACCGCTCGGGTAAAGATACAAAAACGTACCTTTGCCGAATTATTGGAAATTCCCGTGCACGCGCGCGTCGCTAAATTTTCCCTGACTCGTGCGGATGACCCGTACACAGATGCCGAAAATCGAATTTCACCGCTTCATGCCGACGGATCTTCGACGGGAAGGGGATTGGAACGGGGCGACGGGGGAGGGAAAGGCAGGTGGGAGACGAGCGGTGATATTTCGAAAATCAAATTCCGCGGGTCGGCCCCGTAACGAATGCAATTTAAGGCAGCGTCGCTCGAAAGTTACGGCGCGGCATAGAGAATCCTCTGCAATCAACTCATTATGGACTTCGCTAAATCAATTCTTCCCGCTACTTCGCGGATCGAACTTGCCGTCCCTCGGCGGACCGATTTTTTGTCAATAAAAGAGGAGAGTTTCCGACCTCGGAAAATAAGTGCTTGTATCCAACCTCCGGGCACGGAATTTTTCCGACTCACAATATTTTGCGCGTGTAGTCTCAAAGAAAATATAGATATTAATTGCAGAATTGACTCAATTTTATTATTAATCTTGTACTAACATCAGACATGTAATTGTTTGAGTACATAGACGTACGAGAGACTTTATAAGAGTCTTAGGGATGAAGAGAAGGAAGAACAAAAGTAAATATGACATCTTTGATAAAGAGAGAGTATGTCGTATGATTGGACGTAATAAGTACGGAATTTGAGAAAATTTCTGCGGGAATGGGCGCCGAACGGGTATCCTCGAAATTAATTGGAGGGTATCGCGAGCGCTTTGCCAGTCGATGTACGCCAAATTGGCAGAGCCAGCTGCGTCGCGCGTGTAATTCCCTCGTTTGGCGTTTTGCAATTCCATGGAACGCGAACGAACGGAGATTTCCAGCGTCTCTCTAATAAGCCGGGAACGAATTGGCTATGTCTGGGCGGTTAGAGAGAAAGAGCGAGAGGAATAGTAGAGGCAGACGATACTCGATTTCTTAAAATTAGGTTCGAGGTTCCTCATCCCACCTCGTGTGAAACGGCGAAAGGAATATGGAAGTCAGAGATGCCGGCCTCCCCGGTATCGTATCAACAACTTCTAAATTGAAACATGCCAATAAAGCGCCCCAGCCGACCATAAATTAAGCGCAATCAATTCGAACTTCTAAGCCTTCCGAGATTCCTTTAATTTTCTTTCCCTTCGGTTACGCCCACCCTAGGAAGTATACAAAAGTACGGAGTAACGATCGCGGGAGGTATAGCGCGCACAGTGGAAACACTTAGTTACAGGAATTTCCTTTTTATAGGTTCCGATGTGTCATTGGATCCTGGGAACGATACTTAATCTTTCCGCGATCGTAACTGCTGCCCTATCCTCGATTAATGGACTCGTTTCGGCGTTCCCCGAAACTTTCGCGAACTTACCCCCCGCGAGACGTCGTAAATTGAAAATTTAGCTGCCTTAGACAATCACGGCGAATCGATGCTCCCGATTGCTGTTCATCGACCGGATATGATTTAATTTCTTCCCAATGCTTTGGAATGATATCGACGATGCTGCCAATTAAAATTTTATCAGCGTTATTATTTAATTTTGCTAGCGTGATCCGACGCCACGTTTCCGGATTAATATTAGATCACTCGTTCTAATGATCTTTGAATGAGTCTGTTCATATTTTGTCTGCTCCTGCCCCAAATAGTTAATCAAATAACTGTACATTATATTCTTACATCGTAAAATTCTGTGAGAACAAGTTTACAAATTGCTCCTATTTATTTTGCCTAAAAAATCGCCGTCCAGGAAATTCACGAATAATTTACATAAGTGCTTTACACGGTATTAATCTAACGCGAAATTTCGTTTTGAAACATGAAATAGTGCGCAGATGAGCGAGAACGGGCTCGGTCTAATGGAACGAGGATTCCTCGCAGTTTAATGTCTGAACCCTATGATTGAGTTCACTAATATTAATTCGCGCTAGCCTCGTTGCGCTCCGCGCTCCCCGGGTAATGGTTTCAAAATATTTCCCTTTCGCAGGGTGGATCGCGAATCCGTCAGAAGTTGGGCCTCAGACGCGGACGGGTGAAAATGCGAAACGGGGGAAAGAAAGCAACCGTTAGATGAGTCAGATGGGCGAAGGCAGAGGCAAAAGCGTAGGGCCAGACGCGGGCAGGGGTCTGTTACGTCCGCGTTGAATTTAACCTGGCTGGCTGGTTGGCTCTCGACCTAGGGCACCGCGGCGAAAGACCAAAGGAGCGCACCGCGACGCACGCGGCCGGAATTTATCCACCCTACGCCACGCCGCCGACGCCGACGCCGACGCCGCCCTGCCACGGTTTTCGCCCCGACGGTAATTCACGCGCTCGTCGTTTACATTCTCGCGAATGGTATCTTCCGAAATGGGGCTGTGTTCTATCCTCGCCGGGATATTCAGCCGGTGAAATAATCGGGAAACGTGGAGCATTCGGATATTCGCGCCCGTTATCCGAATTCGTAAAAGGTTTCACGCTTTCTTTACCGCCCGGAACAACTGTTACGGCGTATTTGTTATTTCAATTGAACCTGATATTTGAATCGGTATTTTTAGCATTCTAGACTGTCCAATTTGAGAAATGTAGAAGAATTGATATAAAAAATGAAGCAATTATTTTTAATAATTTTGTGGGCATAATTTTAGAAGATCAATTTCTTGCATCTCTTGTTTTCTAAATGAATCTGTCAAAGAAAGTTAAAAATCGGTTTGATAAGCATGTCAATTAAAATAGATAGAATAATCATTAAGATTGGCAAGACAGCAGGGATTCTTATCGAGCATCACGTGTTTCGTCTTATTGCACGATTCTATTGATTAAGCAGAGCGTTACAAGAAGTTTTTAATTGAATGGATCTCATTAGAACGGTCGGCACGCTTCCCCCCCGGATAGAATCTCGGAGCCGATCGGCATCGAATTTGATTTCATTTCATCGCTCGTATCAGCGGGAACTTTTACTCAAGTTAGTTCATCGAGGAAGAGAGTTTTCCGTTAATCAGTTAGAAGTTTCGTGCAGGAAAAAATTCTTCTTCGTGCTCAGAAAAATAGCAGTTCGTTTACTCGATGAGCGTCGGTGTTCCCGAAGATCTTCTGAATCTCTGGATATAGATTCCCACAATTAAGTGTTTACTCTTATCTGAGAAGTAAAAGAATTATAAACGGATCAAAAGATGATCTTAATCAATTTTATTTGGAACTAAAAAACAAGTAATTAGAAGAACTTTATCAGTAATAATTAATAAAAAATTATGGGTCAGGTAAAATCTCTTAGGGTGACTGCCCTCGTGTTTGAAAAACAGGTGTTAGCCATTTCAAGGCCACGCATATGACAACCTAGTTTCCGCTGTCAAGCAGTCAGGTAGAGCAGAGTTTTCGGTCAGGGACAAGTTTAACGCCCCGTTAAACCGTGCCAAAAGTTATTAAGTAATGTGTATTAACGCGCTGCTCGTTAATTTGAGGAGCAAACTTACTGCCGGAAGTTGAAGCGTTCGAGAAACAAGAAGAAGCTTGGGAAGAAGGAGACCGCGGGGGAAGGGGACAAAAGAACTTGTTGTCGACGGGAATATGTTGACAGTTATCACTTTNATTCATATAAATTCGTTTTGAAAAACAGATATTTTTAATAAGAAATATCGATGTAATTAGGAAAATATTTAGAAAACGTGCTAAGATACTTTTTGAAGAGATGACCTGACAGGACAACAGGACTTGTTAGATAATACTTTTTTCCGTAAGTTTGACAATTTCATTTACGACGCCGTTAAAACTTGTCCCAGTTTTTGAGCTCACCCTGTATATACAAGGCTGGGAATAGGTGTAAGGGCGCACGTATTTCGGGCGACGGCGGTTGTATTGCCACCGTCGCTGTTGCGTGAATTCTGTGTACGTTGGGAATTTCCCTGTGTCCCTCGCTGCAGGCTACACAGAGTTTTTTTTGAAAGAGGTTGCTTGGCTTCTTTTTACTCGCCGGCTGTTTGTTTAGTTCTTTGGGGTTACACTTCTTCGCAGCTCGTGTCCTTTGCACTTTTAGGCGAGTGAGAGAGGATTTTTTTGAGAAAGTTATTTTAAAGACTTGTAATTCACTTTGCGTTTGATTATCAATCAGGAATTCTTATCCAGAGTTAATTTGATGCGAAAAGAGAGAGAGAGTTNAAACTTTCGTATAGATGATTATGAAGATAAAATTCAACGTTAAGTAGATCGAGACAGTGATCTAGAGACATTCCTGATTCTGTAACGGCGGCATTAGGGCAAAAGTTACCGCGTCGTTTTCTTCCTAATTTGGGGGGGCCCATTAACGAACCAAAATCTCCATCATGCTGTCATTTCAAACGAGTATAAACCGTCTCTCTAGAGTTCCTAAATTCCTCCGGCGTACCATTTATTCCTCGTTCAAGGGACACGCGAATCGTAAATGGAACTCGATGATCCGGGTAACTAGCTAACGTGCGCGCTGGCGGAACACTAAATTTCCTATAAATACCAAACTGGCGTTTGTGACACCTTGAAACATGCGCGCACACGTGGATAGGTCGCACGCTCCCGAGGAGCGGAAGTTGGGGGAGCGCCCGAAAGTTTATGGCGCTTTCGTGCGTCGCTGAACAGCCCCCTTCGCCCTTTCTTATCCTCCTGTATTAATTTACATACCAATGTGCACGAGAACTCATCCCCCGTGCGAGAACAATCAAAAATTCCTTTTATGATAAGAATCAACAATGAGTAAAACACGTCGTACCGTTCCCAGTTCCTTTCTTCGGACGTTAAACGTCCGCGGCGATCAATCTTTATGAATCTTTCATTTCGCCGGGTCGCCGGATCGGGGAATGATTGCCTTTTTTTAAAAAGGTCGTATTGAATTTGAAAGTATGATACACAAATAATCTCGTAAAAGAACACGGCTTTGGTAATTCGTTTGATCCTCGGCAAACGATTTATCGCCGGGGTTGCGGCGAATATCTCGCGTGCGTGAATTCCCGACAGAAGAAACGCGGCAGGAACGCGGAAACACGATTCGTGACGAGCGTAGGGGGTGATTTAAGAATAATTGGCCTTCCGCTCGCGAGAAAGCGGGCGTGCGCGATGCGCTGATTACGTTAAAGCGACGAGAGAACGCGGTAGCGGGTATAGGAGTATGTTTTACGAGATAGCGAAACCTTATTGAAAACTTGAAAGCAGGATGGCGGTCTCCAAGTGCGAAGCGTTTGGCCGTCTTGCGTGAATACACCCCCGCGCGCGGGAGTTTGTTTCGTAACTGAATTTATTTGTGCGTGCGGCATAATCCGCTGGAAGCCTCACGAGGCGTTAGAAACCGTTTCCATTTGTAGAATAATAGCGGGGTGGTAAACAGTTTAATTCGCGTCACGGAGTGATTAAACCACCCCCGGTCTCTAAAAACGAGTTTACCTATTAATCTAGCCCAGGAGCTACATTTATACGAGTGTGTTACTAAGTAATTCGAGATATACAAAGTTTGCAACAACGGCTATAACTCAGGAACGGGGTCAAATAGTTCACGCGAGCGCGTGAACTTCCCTTATCATTCTCGCGTTACGAATTCGTCGGCATGAAGGTGATCCGAGGCAGCTAACCCGCCTATATTTCGGGAATATCACCGTTAATTCGCTTTTATAAAGCATAAAATTATATTTCGTTTTAATAAAAATTCATACAGTTTGGAAGTATTACAAAGTAGAAATTTTGATTTAAACAATTTCATTTGAAATATTAAAATATGTAAAAGTATTATATTAATCGTAATGAATGAAATCCTAAAAAGTTATAGTATTAACTAAATGGTCTTATTACCTCCATTATTATAAAATTACGAATTAAAATTTTTCAAAGAATTAATGACTGACATTTTAAAATATACTATAATATTCTTTGCCATGCTTCTATTTTTCTTTTTGTAAAAGCTAGAATAAATTTAAAAAATCAAAGGGGTTTGTTAACTCCCATTACAAGGGAAAAGTTGAGAACAGGATATAATCTTAAGGCAGAATCTTAAGGGGAGTCTCCTGATCGCTGGGTTCACATGCTCATTACTAGGGAACAAACTCGGCTGGGAGGACACATGAAATTAGCACGGAGGTGATCGTCAGAGGGTGAGGCGTTAGTCTGTGTCTTGCGCGGACGAAATTACGCAGCCAAGTTCGACCCTTTGAAGGAACTTTGATGAAACCTGGGCCCGAAGTTGCTCTATTCGATGAACACAAGACCCTTTGTCGCCGGATCGAAATTTTATACGACAAACACGTTCTGTGAAACTCAATCATAACATAAATACATAATTATAGATAATTAAATACTCGTCTTGTTTGATTAATGAAATGAGTCGCAAACATGAAAGTTAGAAGCCTGTTTACACGTTTGTAAATTTACATTTTTGTACAGCATACGAAAAATCGAAAAAGCAAAGATACGACGTCACGTCATAATTTTTCATGAAAGTCTATTTATGCGGAATTGGAAATCCCCGTGTAACTTCTCTATTACTACCGTGTCAATCGCAAACCAATTTTTTTCGAAAATTACCCTTGACAGGATGAACCGTAACCATTGACTGTGAATGGGAAACGAGGAAAAATCGTAGAAAATATTTAAATCCGATCCGTGCAGTACATGGCACCTAGCTATTTACCGAACGCTTTCAAGTCCAAATAACGCTTATCGATGCTTGTTAACGACTCAAACGGAATCCGGCATCGAAAATTGACACATGGGATGTATTCACGATCCGGCCGCCGCGTTCATTTCGGAACAAAACCGCCGGCTCAGGACAAAACGTCGAGGCAACAAAATACCGCTACGCGAACGCTGATCAAAAAAAGAGAGGAAAAAAAAAAGAAAAACGGCTTGCTTTTATCGAGCGGTGCACGTTCAACGAGCAGAAAAAAAAAAGTCCGGGGGCGAGGGGAGGAGGGGAAAAAAATGGTTGACCGCTTTGGGAATCGAATTCGAAAAGCGTCGCGTCGGCTGCAAGAAACGGGGCGACGAATTCTAGCCTAGTTCGCCTTTCCGGCCGGAGCCCTCCGTTTCGCCCCGCTTCGCTGCCGCCGCTGCAGCTCTATCCTCGTCGACGGCTATTACGTAACGCGAATTAAGACGCTCTGACGGCCGACGAAATTACGTCTGGGAATTGCGGCCTTTGAGCAAATTTTCGTCGCCCTCGAAAGCACCGTCGAAACGACGTTTGTTAGTTTTCGAGGGGACGTTTAAATAAGCGTTAATGCCGAATAGTGAAAATTTGCGGCCATTGTGGAATCGGGTATACCATTTGTCAAGTGACAAATTAGCACGGCTCTTTCGATCGCCCGGTTTGGAACCTGCTCGCCCATAGAACGGGAAACGTTTCAACATGTTTTATGATTCCAGAATTTGATTAATCCGATCAATCCTGTAAGTCGAGCATCAAAATTTCGATCAAACAGAAGGGAACAAAATGAAAATGAAATTCTTTCGGTAATTGAAAATTACAACGAAAATTGTTTGACGTCCAGCGAATATTTCGATCACATTCACTTAATTTCTTCCAGAATGGATTTACATAATATCCCCGTCCGAGGGAAAGTTAGAGAATGTTATCCAATTTTCGAGCTCGTTTCGAGTTAAATGGTTTTCCGCGTCAGGTTTTTCGAATCCGATATCAACGACGACGACGAATCTCTGAAGTATGGCTCTCTAGAATCCATTCGCGTGTCGAAAAGTCTTTTTAAGTCCTTACTCCGGAAGAACTGAACGAAAGCGTATCTAAATAATATTTTCATCGAACCGGGAAGAGAGCGAGCGCTCTCGCTTCTCCCCTTCTCCCCCTCCCCTCTCTCTCGCTCGCTCATTTATTTCTTAACTTCCGATAGACGAGTGCAGGGAATCTCGAGAACAGTTCGGGTGTATTTTCGCCATTCAGGAAAAGGGAATAAAGCATTTCTTCTCTGCTCGGAACCGGTTGAATTCTACAGTGGAAAATGGTACCGCGCTGAATAGCAGGCTCCTTTCGCCGTTTTTACGGATACTCGAGTACCTCGTGGCTCGTAATGCAGGCGGTGAAATTGATAAACACTGTAACGGTATCTTCGGCGCAGTGTTTTTCGGTTGGATGGCAAATAAATTCAAAGGTACAAGACGTCGGAAAATATTTCTCTTCCTCTGTCTTCATTGAGAAGACGTAGCGAGCGTTCCCCGTTGCTGTTTTTTCAGGGAAGACGAACAGTACTTGTTCGCAGCGTTCCCGTTCTCCGAGCGGATCCACTTTAAATGTACGAACTTGGAAATTTAATGCCTTCTACGAAGAACTCTGCTCTTTTATCGTGTAGAAGTTCTTGGAATTCCTTCTATCTTAAATTAACCCGAGCGCTTCAAGGCAAAAGCTGTTCTAAGATAATTTCAACCATTAATTAGTTCAGCGAATCTAGTAACTTGCGAGTAACGCCGATAGAAGGATGGGAAAATGTAAAAACGCTAAAAAGAAAGCGAGCAGAGATGAAGCTTTGTGAGACAGAT
Organism: Ceratina japonica; assembly: GCA_019453355.1. Lineage (NCBI taxonomy): Eukaryota > Metazoa > Arthropoda > Insecta > Hymenoptera > Apidae > Ceratina > Ceratina japonica. The sequence continues at coordinate 86,554 of SMSR01016193.1, read as the reverse complement.
GGGATATAACGTCGAGAGATCAGTGCCGGGGCGGCGATTTTCAAGATTCTTTGACTCTTGGCCAGCGCAACGCGTTTAAAGCGTGCCGAGTCACTGTGACAGCGAGGGCCCCGATGAAAGGTACCGTTTGATCATCGACCACGAAGTAATCGACTTACCGGTTAAACTCGCTCTCCGCGCCCGTGCTATTCCTCTTCGTCACGCTTTTCCCCTCTCCGGTCCTCGCCTCCTTTCCCTCGCTGCGAAAAAAAAACACTCGCGAACTGCTTGCACGCCGATCACTTTTGCGTTACATCTACCTCTGACTACGCGTGTTAGCAACTTGTCATCGAATATCTCAAGTTCGCGAATTAAAACTCTTCGGCGACCTCGTGGTTTGCAATAATTTCCCCCGAATGTTCGTCCTCGAAATTCAATGTCTCGTACAAACAGAAACTAAAACCCTGAAGAGGCTCCACTATTACGTTCGAAAATTCGAAAAGGGCCAATTTCCAAGTCTGTTTCTTGAGAATTTCTTCTGACGGCGGAACCCGGAAGAGAGGAGCACGTCGACGGCGCGAGTGAATTCCGCGAGACGGGGACCCGCCGATTACTCCAACCCCTCGGCGAAGCGCGAGGGTCGAAGTCCCGCGTCAGACTGCAGGGTGTCACCCTCGGTCGTATCCTCGAACCTCCGCGATCAGACACGGCCGACGAAGTTCGGCTACGCTTGCGCCATGCGAATCCACCCTCGGCCGCAACTCGGGGAGGTGGTCTGGCCGCGTTATCCTCGCGTGTGTACGTTCCGTACGCGAGTGTGCGGCCGCGCCTGCCTACCTGTCCGAGTTCGAGCCACCCCCAAAGCCGGCGAGGGTGGCGATCGTCCGTGTGGCTGCAGCCCCTCTACTTTTGCGTATTATACAGGCTGAGTCTAGTAACTGGGACGGGCTATAACTCTGTTTCGGGTGNGATAATTAAATACTCGTCTTGTTTGATTAATGAAATGAGTCGCAAACATGAAAGTTAGAAGCCTGTTTACACGTTTGTAAATTTACATTTTTGTACAGCATACGAAAAATCGAAAAAGCAAAGATACGACGTCACGTCATAATTTTTCATGAAAGTCTATTTATGCGGAATTGGAAATCCCCGTGTAACTTCTCTATTACTACCGTGTCAATCGCAAACCAATTTTTTTCGAAAATTACCCTTGACAGGATGAACCGTAACCATTGACTGTGAATGGGAAACGAGGAAAAATCGTAGAAAATATTTAAATCCGATCCGTGCAGTACATGGCACCTAGCTATTTACCGAACGCTTTCAAGTCCAAATAACGCTTATCGATGCTTGTTAACGACTCAAACGGAATCCGGCATCGAAAATTGACACATGGGATGTATTCACGATCCGGCCGCCGCGTTCATTTCGGAACAAAACCGCCGGCTCAGGACAAAACGTCGAGGCAACAAAATACCGCTACGCGAACGCTGATCAAAAAAAGAGAGGAAAAAAAAAAGAAAAACGGCTTGCTTTTATCGAGCGGTGCACGTTCAACGAGCAGAAAAAAAAAAGTCCGGGGGCGAGGGGAGGAGGGGAAAAAAATGGTTGACCGCTTTGGGAATCGAATTCGAAAAGCGTCGCGTCGGCTGCAAGAAACGGGGCGTCGAATTCTAGCCTAGTTCGCCTTTCCGGCCGGAGCCCTCCGTTTCGCCCCGCTTCGCTGCCGCCGCTGCAGCTCTATCCTCGTCGACGGCTATTACGTAACGCGAATTAAGACGCTCTGACGGCCGACGAAATTACGTCTGGGAATTGCGGCCTTTGAGCAAATTTTCGTCGCCCTCGAAAGCACCGTCGAAACGACGTTTGTTAGTTTTCGAGGGGACGTTTAAATAAGCGTTAATGCCGAATAGTGAAAATTTGCGGCCATTGTGGAATCGGGTATACCATTTGTCACGTGACAAATTAGCACGGCTCTTTCGATCGCCCGGTTTGGAACCTGCTCGCCCATAGAACGGGAAACGTTTCAACATGTTTTATGATTCCAGAATTTGATTAATCCGATCAATCCTGTAAGTCGAGCATCAAAATTTCGATCAAAGAGAAGGGAACAAAATGAAAATTAAATTCTTTCGGTAATTGAAAATTACAACGAAAATTGTTTGACCTCCAGCAAATATTTCGATCACATTCACTTAATTTCTTCCAGAATGGATTTACATAATATCCCCGTCCGAGGGAAAGTTAGAGAATGTTATCCAATTTTCGAGCTCGTTTCGAGTTAAATGGTTTTCCGCGTCAGGTTTTTCGAATCCGATATCAACGACGACGACGAATCTCTGAAGTATGGCTCTCTAGAATCCATTCGCGTGTCGAAAAGTCTTTTTAAGTCCTTACTCCGGAAGAACTGAACGAAAGCGTATCTAAATAATATTTTCATCGAACCGGGAAGAGAGCGAGCGCTCTCGCTTCTCCCCTTCTCCCCCTCCCCTCTCTCTCTCGCTCGCTCATTTATTTCTTAACTTCCGATAGACGAGTGCAGGGAATCTCGAGAACAGTTCGGGTGTATTTTCGCCATTCAGGAAAAGGGAATAAAGCATTTCTTCTCTGCTCGGAACCGGTTGAATTCTACAGTGGAAAATGGTACCGCGCTGAATAGCAGGCTCCTTTCGCCGTTTTTACGGATACTCGAGTACCTCGTGGCTCGTAATGCAGGCGGTGAAATTGATAAACACTGTAACGGTATCTTCGGCGCAGTGTTTTTCGGTTGGATGGCAAATAAATTCAAAGGTACAAGACGTCGGAAAATATTTCTCTTCCTCTGTCTTCATTGAGAAGACGTAGCGAGCGTTCCCCGTTGCTGTTTTTTCAGGGAAGACGAACAGTACTTGTTCGCAGCGTTCCCGTTCTCCGAGCGGATCCACTTTAAATGTACGAACTTGGAAATTTAATGCCTTCTACGAAGAACTCTGCTCTTTTATCGTGTAGAAGTTCTTGGAATTCCTTCTATCTTAAATTAACCCGAGCGCTTCAAGGCAAAAGCTGTTCTAAGATAATTTCAACCATTAATTAGTTCAGCGAATCTAGTAACTTGCGAGTAACGCCGATAGAAGGATGGGAAAATGTAAAAACGCTAAAAAGAAAGCGAGCAGAGATGAAGCTTTGTGAGACAGATGGGATATAACGTCGAGAGATCAGTGCCGGGGCGGCGATTTTCAAGATTCTTTGACTCTTGGCCAGCGCAACGCGTTTAAAGCGTGCCGAGTCACTGTGACAGCGAGGGCCCCGATGAAAGGTACCGTTTGATCATCGACCACGAAGTAATCGACTTACCGGTTAAACTCGCTCTCCGCGCCCGTGCTATTCCTCTTCGTCACGCTTTTCCCCTCTCCGGTCCTCGCCTCCTTTCCCTCGCTGCGAAAAAAAAACACTCGCGAACTGCTTGCACGCCGATCACTTTTGCGTTACATCTACCTCTGACTACGCGTGTTAGCAACTTGTCATCGAATATCTCAAGTTCGCGAATTAAAACTCTTCGGCGACCTCGTGGTTTGCAATAATTTCCCCCGAATGTTCGTCCTCGAAATTCAATGTCTCGTACAAACAGAAACTAAAACCCTGAAGAGGCTCCACTATTACGTTCGAAAATTCGAAAAGGGCCAATTTCCAAGTCTGTTTCTTGAGAATTTCTTCTGACGGCGGAACCCGGAAGAGAGGAGCACGTCGACGGCGCGAGTGAATTCCGCGAGACGGGGACCCGCCGATTACTCCAACCCCTCGGCGAAGCGCGAGGGTCGAAGTCCCGCGTCAGACTGCAGGGTGTCACCCTCGGTCGTATCCTCGAACCTCCGCGATCAGACACGGCCGACGAAGTTCGGCTACGCTTGCGCCATGCGAATCCACCCTCGGCCGCAACTCGGGGAGGTGGTCTGGCCGCGTTATCCTCGCGTGTGTACGTTCCGTACGCGAGTGTGCGGCCGCGCCTGCCTACCTGTCCGAGTTCGAGCCACCCCCAAAGCCGGCGAGGGTGGCGATCGTCCGTGTGGCTGCAGCCCCTCTACTTTTGCGTATTATACAGGCTGAGTCTAGTAACTGGGACGGGCTATAACTCTGTTTCGGGTGATGTTGGAAGAACGATTGAAGACTGGAATAAACGGACGTCATAAATCGCAAAATTGAAATGTTCGCCAAAATGATTTTTCGTTCATAAAACAACGTCTACTAGCAAAATTCGTTTCTAATATGTATGAGACATTGCTGCTATGTTAGTATTACGAGGTTGTATTAATTAATAATTGTGATTATTACTTTAAGAGAGACTGGAAGAAAATTGTGTTTAATTAAAAAGCTTGAAATCATCAGGACAGAGTTTCTTACCGAGTACAATAAGATGCAGAAAATAATAGCAGATATGTAAATGCGAAACGAGATAATTAAATACAATAAGTTAAAACAGTAAATGGTAAGCCAAGGATGAGTACGTACAACGAGCTGAAATGTGCACAATAGGTTACAAAAAGGCAATGCCAATTCATTCGTTACGTCTATACGTTCTGTGTAGTTATAAACGTTAAATACCTGGTTATTCACTGTGGTTCGCTTTATCCTCATTTAGGAAACTAATCACGTAAAACACATTATAGACTAATTTGCAGACATGCTAATAACTGAATGCAAATGACTTGCATCCTGCCTCTATTTGTCAATATCGGTATTCATATAAATTCGTTTTGAAAAACAGATATTTTTAATAAGAAATATCGATGTAATTAGGAAAATATTTAGAAAACGTGCTAAGATACTTTTTGAAGAGATGACCTGACAGGACAACAGGACTTGTTAGATAATACTTTTTTCCGTAAGTTTGACAATTTCATTTACGACGCCGTTAAAACTTGTCCCAGTTTTTGAGCTCACCCTGTATATACAAGGCTGGGAATAGGTGTAAGGGCGCACGTATTTCGGGCGACGGCGGTTGTATTGCCACCGTCGCTGTTGCGTGAATTCTGTGTACGTTGGGAATTTCCCTGTGTCCCTCGCTGCAGGCTACACAGAGTTTTTTTTGAAAGAGGTTGCTTGGCTTCTTTTTACTCGCCGGCTGTTTGTTTAGTTCTTTGGGGTTACACTTCTTCGCAGCTCGTGTCCTTTGCACTTTTAGGCGAGTGAGAGAGGATTTTTTGAGAAAGTTATTTTAAAGACTTGTAATTCACTTCGCGTTTGATTATCAATCAGGGATTCTTGTCCAGAGTTAATTTGGAGCGGAAGATCAGTTTATTTTTATTTTTATTGGATCTGTGCGATCTCACTCCTCTCTTTCTCCAGACGAAGGGAAATGAATGTCTTGCTTTGAAGATTCGCAATAAGCTTTGCAGGGATGCCGATCGATCGCAGATTCCATTGTACAAATTTCTCAATTCGATTATTCTTTTCGCCGGTTGTTCACTCATTTGTTTGATTATTCGTTTCCATTTGCATTACTCGCCGTCTCTTACTCCCTTCGTGTTTTCAGGTTGAACGTGCAGCAGAGAATTTCAGAGAAAATTGTTCCGTTCCGCGGTGCAGGTTTTCCGTTTAATTGTCGGTCAGAAATTTCTATTTACAATTTAACAACGCTCCCATTCAGCGATTAATCAAAATTCCGAGTTCCAACGAGTTCGGTAGTTGAACCAGTTCCGCATTATGCAACCACGACCTTGGATTACGGTGCGTTTCACGGGCCGCGAAACGATTTATCCTCGCAATCCTGTCGGTGACACGCGCCAATCATTCGGAGCCCCGTTAGGTACTTACTTCTCTCCCTCCGCATTGTTTCACTTTCCGATGGCTGTTTTCGTTCGAAAGAATCACTCGTTTCAGTAAGAGCCGACGAAAAAACCCGCGTCGTTACACGGGATACAACCCGTTCCGGTTTAACGAGAAAACGATTCGAGCGAGGCAAAAAGATTTCTAGTAACGATCTTCTAATGACGATCACAGCGCACGGCGAAGAAGAAATTCTTTTTCTAAGGATTAGTTTACGGATGAATGATGGCTTTATTCAATGAACAATTTTTACCACGCAGCATTACAATCGAAAACTATCAAATAACAATTTTTATACTATTTTCTGATATTGGAATTACAGCAATAGTGTAGTTTGGAATCCATTTAATATTTATTTCAATTAATTGTGCACTTCCTTCATTTTATTTAATGAAGTCAATATCGAGAATGAATTATATCGAGAAATGTAATTAATTAAACTACATACCAAAATAGAAGTTCTTCCTATGCAGAAAATATTTATAACGCCTCTTGATGCTAACTCGTTAGACAATTAGTATATATATCTATTTTTACCTATTCTCAGAAGTGTCTCATCAAACATCTGACGAAATATTTCAAACGATGGTTTTCCATTGGAAATGAGAAATGACTATTTCAAAGAAAGTCTTCTCTGTTAAATGAAAAGTTCAGAAAATAAAATTCCACATCGCAGTAATACTAAATCAGAGTTTTTGGCTGCAACTCCGAAGAACGTAGAAACGTCGAAAATCTTGTCTTTCATTGGAATTCTTATTTTTATTATACCTTCTTCAGCAGATGCAACGCAACTTATGATTCCGAATCTCGGAGTTTTTAGCAGAGAGATAAAAGTTTTATTGAAGACTATCGAGGAGTTCGTGTAGGATAGTGCGTGTGTATAAACGTAGCGATCATCCCAGTAGCCGAACAGGTTAAGGCATAGGAAATCGATCCGGGCGGCACGGCGCTTGGTGAAACAATTTGGCCGCGGTAGCAGCCGCGTTACATAACATTTGCGTGGTGGGTAATCCGATATTGATTCGAGACAGGCCGGTAGCACGAATATTACAATATTATCCGGCCAGCAGGTAACGACAGACCTCACAGCCGGATCAGCCTTCGCCACGGTTTCGAGCCGGAAGTAATCTTCGTTTTAA
>SMSR01016193.1:0-46404 GCA_019453355.1 Ceratina japonica | reverse complement strand
TCATAAAGGTGTTGCTTATATCTCAAGACTTCATATTTATATAAGTTATAATGATTATATAAGTTAAAATAATATTATATAAGTTAAAATAATTACAATATTTAATTGTATCCGATACGATTAAAAAATTCTGATCGTTTTGATACATGAATGAAAGATGAATTGACCACTTAAAAATAACGAGCTATCAAATTTCTACAATTTCCGCTATCGCCATGAATAATGCAAGCACATGCATAATAGTACCTAAGGAGAATTTTAAAAGAACGAACGGAACTAATCGAAACGCGAAACCTATTAACTTTTCCAAGGATTCGTAGGACCGCCGATTCTATACATTTATAGAACGGTGCGAGTGTTTCCGCGGCTGTTAAAAAAGAGACGATAAAAAAGGGATTACATAGAAGACAGCCACGTTTTCAATACTGCCGATTAAGGCTGTTGTTTACCGAATCGATTCCGTTTCTACTCAGTAACAAATAATTACTTGTAATTTCGTAACCAGGTTACAATGAAGCAATTCCGAATCTGAGGATCAAACTTTTTCTTGGTTTACGATCCTGGCATAAATCGATTTTCCATTCTGTACGATCCTTCTCTTGCGATCGTTATTATAATTCTTGTAACAGATGTTAACTCTTCATTTACGCATTATAAAACAATTTATATTCGATTTGTTATAATAGAAATCAATAGCTATTCTCTTAAATTTCACTCTGAAAATGTCTAAATTAGATAAAAAAGCATTTGGAAAGTGAAATTCGTAATAACATAAAATATAGAATTGTTCTGTAAATACAGATAGTAAAAAAATGAAACACGATCGCGCGCGGCTGAAATAAAAGTTGGAATAATCGACGCTTTTATAAAACACGTTTAAACGATATTTTAATTGCATATGTCGTTCACGAAATAAATTTACATATGCAAAGCATATATGAAAATACGCATCACGTTGCAATTCATCGCGATATTTACCTATCCTACGAACGTTACATATAACTGTGCTTATTTACACGGCCTGTGTACACAACCGTTTTAAAGCAGCGGAATTTTATTGCAGAAGATAATTTTATAAAGGAAACGTGCATTAAAACACGTGGAAAAAAAATCATGTGTGTAATTGCCAAAAGTCCTCTGCGAATAACGGATTTAAAAAATGAACACGAGAACGCACGGCTATAAAAACGAATATATGTACTATATTATAAAGTATAATTAAGTCATTAGACAAGATAAGTGAAAAACATTTATTGATAATATAAAAAAAGTACTTTACGCGTAAATCAATTTTCGTACGATCCTTTCCTCCTATTCCATTGTTTATCCCGTGATCTCTGTCAATCGACTGGACGTGAAATATTTCAACCACTAAAATCGAGTTAAATACCAAAAGAATTCATTTTCGGTACGTGTCGATACAGTAGCCACGTCCGCGAATAAATAGAATTCAAGCGGCGGCGGCCCCGTGACAATAGAATATCGAACACCCGAATCGAACGTGTTAACTCGCGATTTATTATTTAATAACAACCCCTGTCGCGGAACAAAAAAAGCGAACGAAAATATTCGCGAAATATTTATTCCCTGAATGGAACGTAGTTTTTCTAATATTGCCCGAATGAAAACGTCCAGCGATATTCGCCACTAATTTCGTTTTCCCTATTTAATTTCCATTCGCGCCGTTTCGCGATAGAGTGATACGTATTGTATAACGGATAAACGTCATACACAAAATATTACCGAGTTTTACGGTTGGCCAATGGGATTTATATCCCGCTAATAATTTCTCAAACGACGGAGCAGCCATTAAAGTTCAGGTCCGAGCGCCGAAAATTCCAGCAACGACGACGGCGCGTCATAGCGGGGAGAGAGCTCGGGCCTCGAGCAAACGATACGGATACTTCCGTCGCGAGGGGGCCATAATTAATGATAGTCGTGCAATTGAAACAAAGCTGCGCCCGAGACAAGCGGCTGCACGGGATACGCGTAGCAGAAACAATCGGTCGCTGAGGTCTTTCATTAAACTCGAACCCGGCCTCTGTCCGCTTATGGAAACGTAAAAACAATTCCTTTTTGTCGACGATAAAATATATTCATATCCCGAATTTTTACCATGACTTGAAAAAATTAATCAAAGTTAAAAGTGACTTTTTATTTGATAAACATGGATTTATATAGTATTCTGTGCTTGTGATTAAACTTTTTTTTTATGACTAATCGCTGTCGGAAGTCTGAACCATTTGTGGCAGATTTTCATTGATCAAAGGATCTCCCGTTCCGACGACTACTCAGTGATTGGTCTCATTCCAATGGTTCCCTTAATTGATCTATTGGAAGTGTATTGCGATTTAATAATAAGCGCGACGTCGCTTAATATTGTCGAAAAAAAAAAACAGAGAGAGAGAGAGAAAGGACGGAGGAGAAATTTTTATCAATCCTCGTTGCTCTGACATGGCATCTCGACCGGCCACCAATTGCCAATTAAAGATGCCCTCGCAAATCAGGACGGCGCGTTGCCTTTTTGAATATACCTACGTCAGGAAGTCAGTCACCATGAGCTTGCCATAAAAGTTTCACTACCCTCCTTAATGCTGCATTCGCGCAGCGGGAAACTCCCCGGGGGTGGTCGTTCTGCGAATTCGAGCTCGAAGGCTCACTGACATAGAGAACGAGCCGGGAGAGGAAGATCGGCTCGAGAAAAAAGTCGTAATTGCTTCGGCTCGTCCCACCGTGCTCCTTCCACATTTTTTTCCCTCATCTTCCTCTGTTTCCTTTCTGTCGCCGCGGACGGATCTTCAAAAGTGAAGCTCGTCACCGTCTTTTTGAACCTACATTTCTAAAATGAAATTTTTACCATTCAGCGTAATGCCAAATTGCAGCTGTCGGCATCTCTTCAAATATCCTCGTCTTAATACTCAATTAATGAGGTATTACTTATTTCAGTTTGTAATCAATTTTACTATAAATTATGCAAATCTATAATAAAAAAGTATTTATTAGTACTATTTAACGATTCGTATAATATAAAATAAGCAAAGAAATGAAAAATAATATATAATATCGTTAATTAGAATCGGATTACTGTCACAGAATTATGTTACTTTTTCTGCACTAAGTATTTTTACCCACAAAACCAGGTTTCTCGTGAATTTTTCCTCTTATGAAGTAGACGCTTAACATAGTTGGCTCTTATCTGCGATGCACGCTCGAAGAATTTCAATATAAAAGTTATACGATGCAATATTACGTGTTTGGTCAACTTTACCACGTCGCATTTCACTCTTTTAGATAAATGCATTTAAAGGGGAAATGTCCATGATTCTTCATTTGCAATAACACAGTTGAAACGGCAAAAATTATATGACGTTCAAGATTGCTTCATAAGGTTTGAATTCACTCGGTAGTAAAATAAAACAAACTAATATTAAGGCAGTATTTTGTTCTACGAACATAAATTTCTGTCATTAAAAATACGAACTTTATTGTAATGACATAATACTCTATTTCTTTATTTCTGAATTGAAAACGTAGTTAAGAAAAGGTTTTAAAAAATTGTCGGACGTACGAGAAGCTATGATAGAATTTAATGAATTATCTTATCGAGGAGTATAGAACTTTAATTAATAAAGTTTTTCCACCAGCTCATTTGATCCCAGAGTTTCGCAAGAAAATAAACCGAATCGTTTAAATTTTCGTGGCGTTAGATATCCGAAAAGCGTGTCTACGATCACGGGAAGCGTTAAAGGCGATGGCAAATAACTCAGCCGACGTGGCGGATCGATTCCGCGTGGCGAACTTTCATTGCGAAACTCTGATCGCGTGAAAGCTCTTTTACGACCAGTTTGATACTAGTCCAGCCGCTTCCGCTAGATCTTCTTCTTCTTCTTCTTTTCCTTTGCCACCGAACCGGAGGGCGTGCGGTCGATTCCCGAACTTGAATTACGGTTCTCACGGTTCGACGGGAGGACCTGTAAATTTTCCGGTAACGCCAGAGATTTGAAACGATGCTGAATAAGTCGATAGGGCGAATCCCACTTTCTCAGTCATGGCCATTACCAGAAAAATTAGAATTTTAAACAATCCCAATTTTCCTAAAAAGGCTTGAAACCAACTTTTTATATTGTCATCCTGTGAACATGATACACAAACGTCACATTTTTTTGTAACATACTGACAATAAGTTTTATCTGGACGCAGACAAAGGGACTATCTGAATTTCATTGAAAAACTGTTCATATCGTGTATCACCACGAAAATATAGAATTTGAGATCATCTGAAAACACGGGTGCGTGTAAATATTGGGTTACGCAGGAAGTTTATACCGACGTAGAGTGAGTTTGTCAAAAAATCTGACGCCGCTTACAAAAATAAAATTTCCACATTATCTCAAATAAATATTGAGTCTATTTAAAAAAAATATTTTTCATGAGTTATTCCTACATGTAATTTTTAAAACATCGCTCATCTTATAAGATTTACACGCTTTAAATAATCTGAAAATTAGGATAGATAGAAGAAAGCATTTATTGAACACTTTTCCTTATGAACTATCAAAATCCAACAGTTTAAACAAGAATCATTTTCGAATAAAGATATCTAGAGATATCTGCATATCATAAGTGCTTCTGATCCGTGCTTTTAGGGCTGACAATTTTGACTCGTAAGGACGATTACACGGTAAACGCGCGACACGAGTGGTGAAGGTTCAAAAGGGAGAAAAATGGGTCCCGTGTGAATTCATATTGCATTAGCGGCTCGGTAAACGTTGGTAGAGTTACAATAAGAAATTCTGTCATAACCGAACTAGTCCACGAGCATGGCCATCATATTTTCAAGCGTTTCAGTCGACAAAACGTAGTCTCTATGACAGACGATTCTGANCGTCACATTTTTTTGTAACATACTGACAATAAGTTTTATCTGGACGCAGACAAAGGGACTATCTGAATTTCATTGAAAAACTGTTCATATCGTGTATCACCACGAAAATATAGAATTTGAGATCATCTGAAAACACGGGTGCGTGTAAATATTGGGTTACGCAGGAAGTTTATACCGACGTAGAGTGAGTTTGTCAAAAAATCTGACGCCGCTTACAAAAATAAAATTTCCACATTATCTCAAATAAATATTGAGTCTATTTAAAAAAAATATTTTTCATGAGTTATTCCTACATGTAATTTTTAAAACATCGCTCATCTTATAAGATTTACACGCTTTAAATAATCTGAAAATTAGGATAGATAGAAGAAAGCATTTATTGAACACTTTTCCTTATGAACTATCAAAATCCAACAGTTTAAACAAGAATCATTTTCGAATAAAGATATCTAGAGATATCTGCATATCATAAGTGCTTCTGATCCGTGCTTTTAGGGCTGACAATTTTGACTCGTAAGGACGATTACACGGTAAACGCGCGACACGAGTGGTGAAGGTTCAAAAGGGAGAAAAATGGGTCCCGTGTGAATTCATATTGCATTAGCGGCTCGGTAAACGTTGGTAGAGTTACAATAAGAAATTCTGTCATAACCGAACTAGTCCACGAGCATGGCCATCATATTTTCAAGCGTTTCAGTCGACAAAACGTAGTCTCTATGACAGACGATTCTGAAATGATGATCTCATTCGCTTCAAAAGCAAACTTTTTTTCATACATAGCCACCCTTCTTGGAGAGATGACCTAAAATTAAAATAGAAAACGTAATTCGATTTAAAAATATTCATTTAGATGCAAACTTTTGCACAGAGGATTATCATAAAAGGAATCAGGAATAAAAACAATACAAATTTCTACAAAATATTTTATTAAACAGCTGTTGTCTTCAAAAATTTTGTACAAAAATTAATTTTAATAATAATTAAAACTCCATACTCGCTTAGTCACTTTTGACTTGTCATTGGTTTACGAAAAATGAGGCTAGATGTTGGGGTGGGAGGCGATTCTTCGAGATCAGTGTTTGGAATTCAGGGAGCAGCTTGTCCCGAGGAAAAAGCCGGACGTGATTGGACCATCAGAAAGGAGCAAGTTCTTCCTCGTCACCTCCAGCGGAGTGTCCTGGGTTTGCCATCGCCCGACCCCCATCGAGGCCTGCAGCAAGATTAATCTCGTTCGAGCTGACGAGAGTTAAGTGCTCGTGACACACCAGGTGCAGGAAAAAGGGTTGCGCTAATTATTCCTGGCACAGATACTCTATCTCCAAGAGGAAGAAACGTATAAGTCAGAAAAAGTTTAAATGTTTCAGGAGGTTGATGTTCCACGTGGAAGATAAAAAGAATGAGGAAAGTTTTAGTGGAACTATGGTTTTTTTATATTAGGATCATGAGTTACGCGCATGTTTCTTTTAAATGATTTCATACTTTCTCATCAATTTCATTCATAATATGTACATTATACGTAATTTAATTAAAGGCTTTAGGACTTTCCTTCTGAAATAAAATCATAAATCAATTTTTGCCGAAACTGTGAACGAACAGCGGTGAGCAAGTTTCAAGAATCCCGAAGATTTGTCAACGCGTATCGATTGGCATCGTTATTTCCGGTTAGCTGGGCGCATCCTGCTAGACCGGGCAGGGAAGGCGGCGGTTTCGGCTTACTCATTACTTTTTTAATCATCTCTGGGATCCCGGTTATAGTTATGCGCTCAACGGAACGATCTTAATCGCTTTAAGGGTTGTTGCGAAGCCAAGAGGAAACGAACGGATTGGTAGATAGTAGCTGGAATTACTACGGCGATCGATCCGCGCGATGGAAGTTGCTTCTGGTCTAATTATTTCGTGTTTCATTAACCAGACCTCTTCGGAGGGGCCGCGCCACGATCGAAACTTTCGAGATTACAGGCCCTTCCCCTTCGCTCCTCCGTGGATGACTTGCAGGACTTCTGTGACATCAGTTAGGTACGTTGTCCCACTTCCAAACTTCCCACAAATCTCTATCTTTGCTCCGGACACCGGCGTTCACGCGGTCTGCTAACCAAATGAGTTTTGGTTTTTGATTCCCCATTCCGATACAAATTCCTAAGTAGTTTACTCGATACACAAATTTTTAATTAATCAAAACCAATCAGCGTCGGTTCGTAAAAAATCTATGAATCATCAAGCCTCATTTAGCCCATAGACTTCATTGAGGCGTAATTGGAAAATTTAAAAAACATGTTATATATGTATAATAATTTAATTACCATTAATATTTCACGCATTGTAAGTGAAAAACTAATCCATTGGGGTAACCACCGACTCGAAGAACAGGTAGTCAAGGTCCTCGAACAAAAGCCTGGATTAGGAGCGTTAATCCAGCCGGGAAGAAGTCGTCCGCCCACGATATGCTCTACCAACACCACCGCCGCCACCCGACCATTTTGCATTTCATTCGCTCGCTACCTGTCCCCGGAACCTTGTCTCTGATACCCTGAATCCCAACGCGGCCCGTATAACCCCTTTCGAAGTGGAAAGAGCGAGGAAAAGAGAGAGGGAGATAGCGAGCATGAGAGTCGGCATTAAGCAGGCAAATTTATGGAGTCGAGCAACTATTTAGATAGGCGGATAGAAGCGGAGCGATTTCGCTTTTTGCGACTAGACTAGAGCGACCCCATCCCCTTTCCCCTCCGCCGTTTACCATACTCGACGAGGAACCGAAGTCTGCCCACCTCCTGTTCTCCGTTCTTCGACTCCTTCTGCCAGTACACTATCGCCGCCGGCCTCACACCCCGCTTCCTGCGTTGCCAGCAGGCGACGCGATGCAACGCCCTCGAAGAAAGTTGCACAGAACACGTGGCGTGGCACCGCGCGCCGCGCCACCGTGAATACCTCGAGGCGCGGGGTCACGGTATTCCGGGCTTAATTAGTTTTTCGTCGACGGATAATCCGTGTGGCTGGCGATTTGTCAGGGCCGGCCTGAAAGTTTACGAAGCCGCCCGGAATTAAGAGGCCGCGGGTTTTCGGAGCCGCGAGCGGGAGGGAGGGGGTGGGACCGGGCTCACAAGATTAAGACGATATTTAAACGAGATAAGGGTGGCGGATAACGGAGTCCCTCGGATAGGCACGATCCCGTTTCCGGTCCTCACTCACGAAAGCCCATCGTGGATTTATTTTATCGCCTGCCGCGAAATTCGACCGAGGCCAAGAAACTGCCACCTCGGAACGCTCGGCTTTTACTACCGGGAGGGGGGCCCCCCCTTTCTCTTCTTCCGCTTCTTCTTCTTCTTCGGCCCCGGCTCTCGGCGAATGTTGGCAGAAGTTTTCGGGAATGGGTTGAGAAGGGTGTACGAGAATGCAACGCGGGGCAGTTGCCACGGATCGTAGCTGGTAACTTCTGAAATGTTTTGTAATTGTACGGGATAGGGGATCGCGGCGGTGATTAATAAGGGATCGGGGCCACTGCGGCACGCGGTTCTAAAGTTATGGCTCGGAAGGGTTCGCGGGAACGAAAGAGAGTGCCAAGTATCAGAGAACTTATTTAGAAAATACTGTTCCGTAGCTTCTGGAGTGTATTAGCTCATTCCACAAAAAGAGTGCACCTTAATATAAAAAATAGGGGACGAGGAAAGGATTAAACGAATGAGCAATTATTTCAAAGACAGGAGACAATTTAATGAATGATCTATTCGTAATAAAATAATACGAAATATTCGTGATATTATATTACACTGTTCGTTTCATTTCGTTTAAATCTGTAAAAATGTAACTATTTATAACGTGACAGCTCTATAAGGCGACTGCTGCCCATCTAGGTATCAGCTGTTTAAATCTAGAGAGAACGTTCGTTGATCTCTGGCGCACATAACTCTCCATATTGTATGAATTCGTTTGCTGTCTACTGAAATTTCTGATAGAATGTTCGTACGCTTGTTGATTGCATAAACTAGTTTTGGAATGTGCAATACTGGAGTTAATAGAATTTCCCATGCATTTTTTAGAATCCGTCGTGCACCGCTGTGTGTTCGCTTTATAAACATTTTTATATGCATCCTAGTTCGTTACTGATACGTATGTTACGTACAAACAGAATTTAAATCCTGGGAATGTATACACGATGCGTACATTTCTGTTGAAATTAAGAAGTTATCGTATGTAGTTTATTAACATTGTTTTGATTTTTCTTAATTTTACAATAAACAATAAATAAATCATTGAAGGACAAAATTAAACTCTATCATTGAATTAGCATCATTGTAAAAGAGGAGAGGTAAATAATAAATTGTAATCATTTTAAAGAACCTTTTAATAATAATTTTAATTCACAATTTACACACGTAGAGACTTTTTACACATTCTCCGAGAGACATGTTTCGCGCTGTACTTAGGACGAGTGCAGCCTCCGCAACTTAATTTGAGGCTTGCTAGCGGCGGCTCGTTCACGGCTACCAAACAATCTCTGAAGAGTCTGCGAACAACAATAAGACGCGAACACCTGCGATCCCATTGATCGGAAACTTTCCGAACGAAGTTTCGCGATTTTCGAAGGACGCATCGCGTCGTTTCTTCGAAAGCTGCAACTTCGTTAGAAAGTTTCCGTGGGCTGTGAAAGAGAGAGAGAGAGAGAGAGAAGTTTACCGAGAATTTTCACCTACCTACTATCTATATAGATACACGGGCGTTCGGCGAACCAACTTGTTAAAATAATCGAACGGGGTTTAAATCTTTATTACAACAACGCAACAATAAAAATATTGACATCAACATCGTCAGAATTGTTAAATATTACAATTTATCATAACTTTCTGTCTTTTTTTTTTAATGACGACTTTTACATCTGTTCTGTTATATTATCCTTTAAAGATCACCAGACTGCGGAAGTTTTTTACAAATTCTAAAAAATAAATGAATGCTTATGTCACTTTACAATACTTTAATGCTTTAAATATTGTATATTTTTTTATATTACATCTACTATTTTTTAATGGAAGCATCATCCGCAGTCTAGTTATCATTGAGGGCAATTAAATGAGTCTGTCATTAGGGAGGGATTCGGTGATGACAGAGCCATTGCGTGTCACTTCAGACTCTCTTTTGATCACACCGTGGCTCCTGTTTCTCCTTCGCGGGGGCGTAGGAACGAAATCTGTGTTCTCCATTACATCTTCCAAACTCCTATGCAACCTGCTCGGCTTTTCTGGCGGTATATCCGTAGGCAACACTACGCTTTCTATTTTTCGATTATCCTTATCCGAATCTACCTGAACCTCGATCTCCAGCTGATCGTCGGGACTTTCTATGTTGGCTAAGGATTCCTCCCACGAGCAGAACGAGACCTTTCTCCCTACGGCCTTTGTATCCAGAATTTGCTTCAGGGACGCCGGGACCTCGCTTTTCCCTTCGGCTCCTTGACCGACTAGATTCTGATCGCTTCCCACGCCTGAGATCTGAGAGTTTGCTTTCATCGGACTCTCCTCGCCGAGCTTGTTAGCTTCACTTTCCTCCTTGGTTTCAGATTCAAACTTCTTCAAAATCTGTTTATTAGCCCCATTAGTCTGGTCCTCCTTGAACCCTTCTTGCGAGTCCTCCTTCTCCAACATATCCGACAAGGCGGCCTCCAATTCGTTTAGACTCGGTGTCATCGAGCTCAAGTTACTTCCGTCAGCAGCTTCTTCTTTAAGTACTTTCAACAGCGTCGAGTGATCAGAGTCCTGGATCTCCGGCTTGATCCTCGGCTCGGGACTGGGCGGCGGCGTGCTGGTCTTCCACTCGTCCAGGCTCTTTCTTAAATTGTTGTGTATATCCTTGGCGTGTTTCTCGTCGAAGAACTCGTCCACGTCTTCCTCCAGCATCTCCCGCGGCAGCGACTCCTCGGAGATCGTTTTTATCAGGCCGCCCGCGCGGTTCTGCAGCTCTTTCGTCTCGTACGCGTCTAACTCGCTCGGCTCGCTGTCGTCCGAAGGGCTCCTGGCGAATATCGTCCTCGACTGGTCCGGTCGATCTTCGGGTCTTCCTTCGGAGATCGTATCTGGACAGACGGAACGTGCGGTTTAAACAGTCACGTACCGGGATAGTTGGGCACTTCCCGGGTTCGATCATGTTAGTTAGGAAGCTCGGCTTTGACTCGAGGTTTTAGCGCGATGCTGATTGTTGAGGGTTGCCGAGAATTGTGAAACGTCGATCCTTCAGTCTTGCGGTTTCGCAGTAAAATCGGATCTTGGGGTTTCAACGGGGCATCGACTACGTCTGGCTTTCAGCATTAAAAGTGGTTAGGATTCTGATTTGTTGTAACTTTCAGGATTGTTATAGCAATTAGGAGTTTCATTAAAAATAGATCCTAGATATTTTTAACATTCACGTTTGAATTAAATGAAATGGATTGAGGATAGCATGAATAAAAATCGAGAGCGCCAGTTTTCATTTTTCACATTCATCGTGGGCGAATAATCCTCCCGCGTGCAAATGTTGTAAAAATGCAAATTTGTCTTTACCTAAAGCTGCACGATGTTTCGCTTCATCCAGGAAAAACGGTTCTTTGGGTACTGACTCGGGTGCGGTTGAAATTTTGTAATTATCCGTCAACATAGGTGGTTCAAAATACCTCAAATGCGACCTGCAGAAAAGAAAAAAATTCTTTAACGAATTTCTCGACAAAATTAAAATTTTGTTATTTATTTCATAGTTATGAGATGCAGTTTTTTTTAAACTTCTATTTTATAAGAAAAACAGCAGTGTGTTACTTTTAGCAGATACTTCTTTTTTATTTCGAAAAGCTCGTAATTACTATAAAAATTGTTAGAATTACTTTGTTTATGGAAATTGATTTATAAAATTGAATTAATTCACACATAAATCTACCTAACGTCCTATATTCATTAAGGATTCCCGGGCGGAACTGTTATTGCAAAGCGAAATAGCTAAAGCCGGGCGATATATCGCGCAATACCGTATCAAGCCCCCATTCAGTCGAATACGAGTAAATATAATAAGTTTGCGAAGTGGCGAGAGAAGATTATACGGCGGCCGGAACAGTAAGACCACGGAATATGGACTTACACCGGTTGGCATCTGGCACCCCAATTAAACCCACTTAATCCCCGGAACACCGACCCATAGATAATCTCTCTACCGACCTATTTGGATCCACTTCGGCGTACACTGGCTGCCCGAGTACCGGCGAGGCTGTTTTTCCAAACGATTCCGGCTTCTCTAGATAAATCGGAGGTACCAAAGGCGATCCACTTGCATCTTCTCGACCTGAGAAGTCGACAACGTCTTCGCCGCGTACGCGGTCCTCCTCATTGATCCTCTGAAAATCCTCGTATCTGCTTACATTGTTACTATATGTACCTACGTATTGTTCGAGAAATTTTTATGCAACATCTGGAATATCATATTTCACATAAAATCAGAAAACAGGTAAATTCGTGTTTGTCATAGTACAGTATTATAACAAGGAAATGTTTCAATTAAGAGTCGTTTAATAAATTAGTAAATTAATTACTTTTTATGAAGTTTCGAAACTGTAATTTGCAGGTAATTTATCAAAGTGCCAACTGAACGACGTTTATTAAAATATGAAATTTTTTTGACAGAAGAATCAATCTTTTCATATTAAATTTCATACCCCATGTACTCTTGCACTTATAGTATGTATATGAATTTTAATAATATAATTTGTTCATCAAATTTTTGCACATTACAAGTACTATTTCAATTAATAGAAAAATAAATTGACACTTCTATATATAAAATTTTTGCCCCATAATTCTTTGTCGAAGGATTAATTATTCCCATATAATTGTTTACGTATTCCCCGCATGAAATTCCTCAAACAACATAAACAAAGATGGATAGACGATATCGATTAGATACCTCGAAGGAGGGTTGGCGGCGGTGATTTAATTCGCAATTATCGATGTCGGCCAGCTCCCAATCCTCGGATTTACTCGGGTCGTACTTCACGTACTCGTCCCTTACTACTGTCCCGTTTGTCCTGGATGCATCAAGATTCTCTAGGACCTGATACGGCGACAGGTTATCGGACCTGGGTATGTAGTCCTCCAGTCGCACGCTCGTTTTCTAAGGATTAGAATAAATGCACGCGTTATCCACGTTGAATTGACGTCGTCGACTGGGCTTCTCGCAGCGGATTATCTCTTTCGCGGTAACTGCATTGTCAGACAGAAAATGATACGTTTTTTCATTTTCAGAACAGGCCATTTGATATCAGCATTGAAATCAATTTAATGTATAATAATTTTTATTCTAATTGATATCAAAATTGTATTATGATGTTAAAGAAATAATACATTTCTATCTGATTTAGTAGATGAGAGATTCTTAACTCGATGTACATAATTTGTACACTTAATCTAACTGATTCACTTAATGAAATTCAATTACAAGCCTTTGACCTACCTAATCTGTTTAATCGTCCACATCTACTTAACTAACCTGGACCTATCCAATCAGATGGGTTCACGTAAATTTGCCTGTCTTACCTGATTTACTCAATTCACCTAATCTGCAGAACCCACCTAATCTATTTGGCTTATTTAATCTAATATATCTGATTTCATTTCATTTGCATAATCAATCAGGTCTCGTTTTGTTAAACTATATTCACTCATAATTTAATGTCTTTTATTTATAAACGAAGCTGTTATCTATGTACCATGTGAAAATGTATTTAGTAGTGGATCTTATAACAAATATTCAATAATGAGTCGATGCAGATTTTTGGACACATTGTAACTCCTTAAATCATGTCATAAAAATTCAGATAGGAGAATCTTTCATTCTGAATCTGAATCAACCCTGAAGAAGACATTCGAAAATTGAAATTCGCGTACCTCAGAAAATGGCGAGAGGAAGGATTCAACCGGAAGAGATCCAGTGCTACTTCTAACAGGCCTCCTGGCCCTTTTCTTTTGGTCCTGCTGTTGTCCATCATGATCTTCATCTTTCGATCGATGCCTGGTCGTGTCCAACTCGTCATAATTCGGTAAACTGACGGTACTGTAGTTCTTGGATCTCGATTTCTCCGAAGAATCTCTGATGTGTTCTTCAGTAGGCCCTCTTTTCTCTTCGCGATTTGGAGTCGACGAGTTCCAGCTCGTTCGACTCCTCGCGAATCTCTCGTAATCCTCGCTCTCCTGTGCGTTGCGTTGGTGATGACTATTCTCGATAGCTCTTCTACCAGAGACCACGTCGCTAGATATTATCCTTCCGGTACCGTTAACCTGTGACCACAGAGATTAACGCGTTTGTTAGGGAAGAAAAAAAATTGCGGTGCCATAATAGTAGGTAAAAATAATTGTACTGTGTTTTGAACATTTAGTTCTCTTTTCATAGTATTATATATAATTCTGGACAAAGATTCATATAGTTTTAAAGTTTCTAAGCATGTGTAATTGCAATCTCTATAATCCGTAAAAATCAGCGCACACAAAATCCTGAAAACCTCAACCGTCGCACTATAAATCTTGTATAATATTATCTATACCATAAAAAAAAATAAAATCCTGTTAGCTTCGTTTCTAGAGAACACAATTCCGCTGGCTGCATCGGTGAACCAGGCAATGAATGGTTTGTTCGATTCAACGCGATCCGTAAATAATTTTTAATGTCGCGCCGATATTTGTTTCACAGATTCCCTTTTGTTTGCCGAATCGCGGGCACCGCGCCGCTCGTGAGTAAATATTCTTGTGAATATCGAGTCCCCGGATAAATTTACAATGGAAATTCGTATCCTCGCGGCGGTGCTTGCCTTGTGTTCGTAAATCTCCTTCACCCTTCTGCCGTCTTTGCGCGCGGCCTCGTCGTCCTTTGTACGATGCTCGGCCACCTCGTCTGTCTCCTGTTCGTTTTCGCTGGTTTTCGGCGACCTCACCGACGAGTATAATGGCTCGTCGCCGCAGGTCTTGATTCGCCTCGAACCGCTCGACGTCTGATCTGACCCGATCTCGTCCGGTTTCGGCGGCAACGGCCTGCCCTTGTTGCGCTTCCGACGCCTCGGCGGAGGGATCGGCGTCACTTCCTTCAAATTTGGACCTGACCAGACATAATCGAATGATAAACTACGTTTTTTTTATGCGAAATTTATTTATTTATTTATTTATTTAATTCACGGGTAATTAACCCTTTTACATATTGAAGAGAGTGGTACAGAGCAGTAAAAAAAAAAGAAAAAAAAGAAAAAGAGATATTATAACGCCTGAGAATCAAATGAAAAATTTCAGGATGATTTTAATTCCATTTTAAATACATTAAAATCCATAGATGTGATGGATTTTAATGTATTTAAAATGGAATTAAAATGGAATAGATCCAGTGATGGTTCTAAATCATTTGGAATCGGTATAAACATAGTATTCTTGTTTAAAAATCGGGATGAGTTTGAAAAGGGGGTGAAAGAGAGCTGTTCGTTTCGAAAACGCAATAGAAGCGAGGGTATGCGACAGGTGGAGGGGCTCAGGATACACGGAACGCTATCCTTATCAGCGGACATGTCGGAACGAGCGTGTTCTCGTTAAGGATACAGGTTGCAATACGAGGCAACGATAAATTGCGAGCTTACAGCTGGACGTGGGAGTGGTGGCCGAGCAGGGGCTCGTGTCGACGATTAAATTCGTGAGCGCCGAGCCCGGCCTCGTCGGTGTGCTTGGCACTTCGAGGTTCACGTCGACCCAGTCGCTCGGATGAAAGGGCCTGTTCACGGAATCTATGCTCATGCCCCTAGTCAGCGCCTCCCTTGGCGGCGACCCAGCGTACCCTATCTCCGAGCTGAAAACAAATTCGTGAAACGAAAACGTTAAGGACGTACGAGCTCAGTGAAGATTGACTTCAGAGATATTAAAGTATCTATTGAGGTCGTGTTCTGTTCGCCAATAAATAACATAATCCCTTCTCGATTTTAAGACACAAAGTAAAAGGTAAGTAGACTATAAATAGGACTCAAGCATATATATTTCTCATATTTTTAGACGATTCTATACATGATAGTAGTAAAAGTAAATTAAAAATATTTAACAAAATTCGTGACTCTCGCGGCGAACGAGCAACGCAATCTAAATCTCACAACTACAAAAACTAATGGAAAACTTTCGCTTGTTGTCGGGTTGTTAAATTTATGCAAAACCAATATGCACTCATACATATTGTAATTAGTTCGGTAAAAGTTTAATTATATACGCGGTTCAATAAACCTTCAATCGTGTGCTTGATTTATTGCCCGCGCAATGTATGGGAATTGGTAATTCTCTATTGATTTTATTGTTGGGTATTACTCATTTTCAGCTACTGATGGTTCCGTTTAATGTACAGGTAAATTATGTTAGATAAATAAAGGAAGCATGGGTATTTGGACTATTCCCCTAGCTACCAAGAGCAAATTTGGTTTTGCTTAATATTATCAAAAATACAGTTTAACTTTGGTCAATAAATAGAATATTGATGAAATAGAAATTTGTTTATTATAATTATTATTGATATTACAATTATTTTCCTAAAGTATGAAATTAAATGAAATGAAGCTGTGAATTATTTTTGTTAAGGATCTGACAATTAGTTAAATCACTTTCTGAGGACTTTTCACCTTTCAAATTGATTCTTCCATGAAGATCCGTTTACCGCTATTAAACGGTATAATAAACGCAGCGCTCGGGGCGATCCTCGCTTTCGTGTTTTCATTATATTATATTATTATCCCGAACTCCGTCGGGGACGGCGAGCCCCGTCACTTTTGGCTTGATTCAGGTGTAATTTCTGTATTTCGAAAATTTCCGGCTGACCCGGCGAAATTATTTGGCATCGCTACAACGCGGGCTCTATTATACGGTTACTCGCAAATGCATGCCGTGTTTCTTCGTGTCCCTCGAGCCATAACTCTTCGGGGACGCAGGACGTCGCTGGAATTTCTCTTCGCGGAGTACACCGGTCCTTTTGCGCATAGGTCCTTTTATACGAAAATTCCTTTTAACTTCTTCTCGCGAAACGACGGAAGGCGAGGATCCTCCCGTGACGCACGCGAACCATCGGCGAAATCGTGGAATTTCATCGATTAAAGTTTTTGCCGCCGCCCATCCTTTCGGATTCTTCGCCCGTTCGAACAATTGGATAGAAATAAAAGCGCCCCCGAAATTTATGCATTCGTAAATATCTCAACCGCAACTGATTTATTCCCCTGTCACTGGTGTTGCGGATGCGTTTAATTTATACGCATTTTATAGACATTCTGTCAGGGGTAATAAAAATAGGTACAGATGATCAGAACCGACGACGTTATACGGTGGTGACACTCTTTTAAGATATTCCTAGTTTTCTATTTTTAGTCATTCTTGTTACTATTGTTATTATTTAGCATCGATACCTAAATCCATAGCTTTTTATTATTTCTATTGCATTCAATGGTTAGAGCATTTTTTATTTCAGAGAAACAGAATGTAAATTTATACAAAATTGAGCAAATCAAATACGGGACAAATACTGATTCTGATACGATTTTTATTAATGCACGTTGTATTAACAAAATTTTACAAAATGCATCATACGTTTGCAGAATTCCTCTGGGAAAGAGTGATCAGTTCAACTAAGTATCGAACGTGGCAATGATAACGCATTCGCAAGTTATATGTTTCACTTTTTGTGAAAGTCAAGCATATTATTTCGCGAGCAGGTTGGGCAGTGATATCGAGTTTTCCATTGGCTGTCTGCTTCCCGGCATTATTAATGCTCTTCACGGGACAATCGTAAAACCATTAAAACGTACATCGTTATCGGGCGCTTCCGATGCGCGCACACGCACACGGCCACCTACACCCCTTTCGTTTCGTTCCGCTGCGAGGCCAGAGGAGAGAGCAGACAGACCGGCCGAGCCCGGGCCCGCCTATCTTCCAAGCATTTTTCAAATTGCGCATCATTTTCACGGCCATTTCCCGCGGTCGATTCGCTGCACGCTGGAAAAAATATCGCGACTGTAATGGCTCGGAACAAAAAAACGTGACTTTTATAATAACGTTAATGCGCGTCGATTAAAACCGGTTGGAACGTCGATTAAAACTGGTTGCCGCGTCGGAAAAGTGTTCACCCTCCCAAAATTTAGGATTCCTACCATTTTATGAACTAAAAGATGAATCAAAATTATTTTCCCTCTGTCGCAATATTATACGAGATGTTTTTCATCTAATTTTTCTCATTAAAGCTTGGGCAACGATACTAATCCCGTTTCCTGGTAAAAAAATATCAACAATGAAGTTAGGGTTTAACTTTGAAAATGAGCGTAGNTCATGAAGTAAAAGATGAATCAAAATTAATTTCTCTCTGTCGCAATATTATACGAGATGTTTTTCATCTAATTTTTTTCATTAAAGCTTGGGCAATGATACTAATCCCGTTTCCTGGTAAAAAATATCAACAATGAAGTTAGGGTTTAACTTTGAAAATGAGCGTAGCAATCTGTGAGTTTGGTGAGGTTAATCTCAATTAAAAGTTTTCGTCGACGCGATTAAAAACTCGGTGGCCGCGGTTAGCATAGGTATCGGATCCCGCGACGTCGAAATACATGCACACTAAACTTTGACAGTTCTGGCCTCGATTCACTGAATTCGCCGAAGGACAATAGGAATGATGCATCGCTGATCCGCGCACGCCGCACCGATGCATAAATTAGGTCGCGCCGCGGATCGTACCTACGTAGCCGGCTTAACGGAGTGCATAAATAAAATATCGTGTATAAATCGTGCACACTAGGTTGAACGGAAATTGACGTTCGAGTTATTTTGGAGGAAATGGATGCATGACAGCCATTCATCATGTCACTTTCCGCCAATCTAAGATACCGTGATGTCTGTATTAAATCGATACGTCGTATACGACGGCAGAAATAATTAGCGCCTGGTAATTACTGTTAAAAATGTTAAGGGCAGTCATTATTTTGTTAATTACATTGTTAATTGGGAGAGCAGCGAGTTTGCAATGACAGTGATTGGAGCTGATTAAATTAAATTTTACTGGTTATATAAATTGCGAAAATGTCCTCGCTTATTTAACAAAATATCGTTCTTCCACTGCTAAAAGCTATAACTCGTGATAATAAATAATTGATATAATTTATCGAATCCTCTCGGAATTAATGATATTTTTATAGTATAAATCACAGTAATCAAATAATTTTTAATTTTAAATCATGAATTATATATATTAATTTATTATAATTTTTTTAATCCTTGATGTATTAAAGTTCCTGTCAGCTTAAATTATGAATCATAATCGTTATACATTCATAAAATAACATAATACTATTTTTTGTAATTTGGCATGCATGAAGTAATTCGAATAAGGAGCAATTAACTAAGTTAAATGTATTCCAAAGTTTATCACAAGGCATATCGCATCGTTTACGGGAGTAGCGAAACGCACAGAACTGCAGATTGACTGCATCGCGCGTTACGCGTTTAACCATCGATTCATCATCGATGGCACGATTCCCGCATCCACTGCAGGCCGAGATCGGTTTCCGTGCAATTAAATACAATCTTCGCTTTCAGGAGACAAACGGGAAATTGCGAGATGAACGAGGGGGAATCGACAACCCGGGAAATCCGTATTCCTAAAAGCGTCTGCCCTTAACCGCGCTCCCGGTCTCGTGTTTCACCCCCTTCATCTCGTGTTTCCGGCGATAACGTTTAATTGACACTCTTTCCCGGGAAACTTTTCGAGGATACACGTAAATCGAATCGGAAAATTTAAGAAATTCAAACTCTTATGATTCATTCAATGTATTATAATATCTGATCTTATAATTAGATTAACAATTCACATATAAGAACTGACTAATTGTCAAACAACGACAGAGGTTACTTAAAAATTAATTGACTACCATATTTTTTGCTGGAATTTATAATGGACATTTTTTGTGTCAAGACTTTATTAGGACGTTGCTTCACACGCTTGGTAAGATATAAGACGTTTAATTAGCGCTGGTAAAGGAAGAATGGGAATCAGAAAATTTCAGTGAAACGAGATCGCGATCAAATCGTGCCGAAAAGAAGCCGAAGGCTATCCGAGGGTTAATTTAACTCAGAATCACGACGATTTATCCCAGAAACCCAGTTCCGAGAGATGAAAGCCGCGCACAGGTGTTCATTTGAAAAGAGAGCCACGGGACTCGTGATCCGTGACACGTTTATCTGTCCGCTGGAAAAACTTTACGCGCGACACCGCCGCCGTGCCGTCGAAAATCTCGGGAAAGACAAAAGTCCTTTCTCTTCCCGCGGGACGGGAATGGAGAGCGCTGTGACCGCGCCGATCGAACAGAAGGCGGACAGAAAAAAGGAAAGGGGACCGGAGTGAAATAGAAATAGCGCTGAGAGAAAGTCGAATACGCGAACGAGGGAGATGTAGCCCCGTGGAAGACGAAATTAGAAGATAGAGGTTGGGTAAGGAGCGAGAGTGAGGAAGAAGCACAATTGAAAGAGCAGGAAAGAAAAAACGTAGTGCACTCTGGAAACGCGTGCAAATCGAACGTCGAAAATGTGACGCGCGTATCTGGATTTTCTGCTACTCAATTCCCTTTTCATCCAACATGCTGCAGTTGCTTCTGATTTATAAGAAAAGGCTGAAGCAGTTTCGCTTTTCAATATTTTTGTCCTCTTCAGAGTCTTCAGTAATATTTAAAATATATTTCATGTTAATTTTAGATGTACAGACTATATGGTACATTATGTTATATAAAAAATTAGTATTAATATATGATATATCTTCATTTTAAAGTAAATGTTAATTAAGTGTTCAGAGTTCTTCACAAAATCCCACACAGTAGAAAAAGATTTTTTTCCTCCAATCCCATTTATCAATTCATTGAGCATTTAATCAGACGAAATGCTGAAACAAAAATCGTACCGACCTCTCGCAGAGAAAATCGTGATCCTGCGAATCAGCGAACTACAAATCAGGTTTCAAATTATTCCATCCTTTCCAACGAGCATAAAAAAAGGGAAACGTGAAAAAGCAAAAGTACGATACGGGAAAGAGAAGGTCGACGAAAACGAGGGAGGTGGAAAGTTCAGTGAAAATAGCCCCGATGCTCGTAACTTCTGCGCGTATAAACATGGTACAGTACCACCTGTGCTTATGCGAGACGAGATTCCCCGTTCGGAATATAAAACAACCGAGCGCGTAAAGCAGAATCGTTAACCAGTTGCAGACGAAAGCGAAATTCGGAGCGTGTAACAGATTTTGAGAACAAATTACAAACTGCGTACCGACGTATTAAAGAAATATTTCACATTCAAGAACAACATTTATCTCGAGTGAAATTCAAAGAGAAATTGCCACCACATATTTTTACAGCTTTATTTATTTTATAAAATAACATTTAAATCTTGTGATTTTTAAAACTTGAAGGATGTCCTTCTAAAAAATAACGTTTTATTCTCAAATATATAATAATTTATATTCTTCAACAAAATTGTAAGACTTTCTACTCCTTTCAATTTTTTCTTCATGGCAATCATGAATCATGTTTTAAATGACTGAATTATGCATTACAGTCAATTGAGAAGCTATATTTAGTACAACTTTTACCGATTATGAATACGAATTGTTATTGCGGACTTCATTTAACGTTTTCCACTGGGCATAACAATTTGAATGCTGACGCAATCTTTATCGTCGCGATCGAATCGATGTAGGATCTCGTCCAAATCGAGGGTGAAACGATTCTCTGATTTTTGAACACCTGCGCTCGTTCCAGTGACCTTAAAAAGGAATCGCGTTGGAACGCGACGTACGTGGGTGGAAAAACCAGTCTAAACGCGGCCTACGCCGTGGATTTCTGTGTCCAGGACTAAAACCCATCCTCGTATACGGAGACAAAAGCCGCACGTGGTCGAGATCTTAATTCGCGATATCGTGCCTGGATCTTGTCCTTCGCCTTTCATAGAGAAACTCTGAATTCATATTCCTGCTTTTATAGTGAAATCAGTAAAAATAAAAGAATGAATTCGTGAACAAAGTAGCATTTTATAATGGATTCATCTTGTATATGGAAATATTCTGCATAATCCTTCAAAATATCAAAAAAAGACTTAAGCGAATCTTAATCCTTTATACAATCCAAGCAACACGGTGTACTTTCTTTTTCCCCGGCCGAGCTTTCCCTTAAGTGGAGAAACAATTTACGCGTTAAAGTAGGCAAAACGAAAACGAAGATCAACGGCACGGACAAGCGGACGCTAGTTTCACCCTTTTCCTGAACGCCCGGGACTCTACACGGGAAAAATCGCGGCAGACACGCTCGCAAATCGCTCGCGGGACTTTAAATCCCCGTTTCGTTGGTTACGTCGCGAGAAACTCGTGTTATTTTTCTCCCCGCATCGCGTCCCACTGTTTTGTTACTTTTTTCTTCCGTTGCTTGTTTTTTCCTTCGCCTTTCTCCCCCGTCGCGAATCCTCCCTTTAAAGCAGAACAAGCGAATCAACCCCGGTGTAGAAATATTCTCAGGAATAACAAGTTAGATAAAAAATGGCCCCCTTAGAAATCGGTGAGAACTGTTCTTTTTTTCCAAAGTGAGATTGCTTGCCAAATCATTCTGACGATCTCTTCTCATTCTTTTTTATACGCTGATTTCGTAGAAAGTCTTCCACATGCGACTGACTTGACATTTGTCAAATTCAAGTTATATCAAAGCGAGTGATCTGAAAATTTTATTCACGTCACGAATGTAATTTTGTAGTTTTTATTTTAAAGAAGCACTTTTATTACAGCATCGGTTTATTTCATTGATCGAAATTTGTTAGATAATCTTCGAGGAAGAAGGCATTAAATAAAGATTCGACTTTCTAATCTCTTTAATGTCAAAGGTAATCTACTTGCCCGTCGGAGATATTGAATATGGTAAGGTTCCTAAAAATGATTCAGTAGAAATCTGAATGTCTGAAAAGTTGTCTAAACACTTTCTGATGGATATGATACCATTCCTTTTTAATCGATTCTGGTTCTGACATTTCACGTAAGCTTCAGTTAATTTCGTAAGGAAATAACGTCGAACGTTGACGAGCTTCAATATTGATGCATCATTTCCGTCAACTGATGTATTTTCATGGTGCGCGATTTTCCTACGAACAGGAGACGGATATATGTTGCAGAAAAATGGAAACGAGGCGGGAAATAAAAAAGGGGAAGTAGAAAATAAATT
This sequence comes from Ceratina japonica, assembly GCA_019453355.1. Classification (NCBI taxonomy): domain Eukaryota; kingdom Metazoa; phylum Arthropoda; class Insecta; order Hymenoptera; family Apidae; genus Ceratina; species Ceratina japonica. The sequence continues at coordinate 23,287 of SMSR01016193.1, read as the reverse complement.
GGGCAGGTACGCGAGAAAACGAATAAATATAAAAAAATAAAAGGAACTGAAATATAGTAGAACTGGCAGGGAAATAAAATTGTAACAGTAAAAGGAAGCTATGTAAAAATAAGGGAAGATAAGGAAATATAGATTTGATAGAAAAATTTGTCAAGTTAGACAGGACCAAGAATGAAAAATTTCCAATAAGAACAAAATGCACACAATACTGGTTTTTGACATTTTTTGGGAATATTCACAATTCTCTCTATTTACCAGAAGGAACATTATATCTTCAAATAAATTTATTAAAGAAGCAAACAGAAAGTCTGTATGGTTCTGAATAAAGTGAGGATGGAAATCATCTCTGTATGTAATATGTTCAAAATACATTTTCCAAATTCACCTTCGCACCCGCGAGTCGTGTCAGTTGATCGATAAGACCGACACGCCGGCTTCCAGTTCCTAATTACCCGGGACGCATGTTTCGCCCGCGAGCGGGAGGCATAATTTCTCTGCGTTGCACCGCGAGCGCAACGGTAATTTAAGATATATAACGGGAAGCACCAGCACGGCTAATTGGTCAATATTTGATGTTTCTCTAGGAAACTGGAATAACAGCGGCTAATTCGAATGAAGCGTTAAGAGGCATCGCGCCGGGTAAACGAGTCTCGGAAAATATAGCAATATAGATTGCCTGCCTTCCCCTTTAATTATTTTCAACGCGGTATTAAAGAAAAATCCGCCTAACGGAAACCTCCATCGAGAAGATCCTTCTTTAAAATTCTTCCTTTAATTACAATCAATTATATAACAGATTACAAGAATTTTCGTATAAATATTCCTATTATGAAGTACAGTTTTATTCACGCAGTCAAAGGATTAGAAACATCGACCTAATTCCTATGCCGATGATTGGTGTTTTATTACAATTTAAATTTGGCTTAACTGGCAGGATTTAATAACAATTTAGATTTGGTTTAACCGGTAGAAAATAGTCTAGCCAAGGCGAAATAGCTCGGGCCGAATATATGCATTCGCTAATCGCTAAACGCGACGCAATAACCATTTGGTATAACGCGCGAAACCAAAGCGGGAGAATAAAAGGGTGCAATTAATGGAGAACGAACCCGGCTCTGTTCGAGATTCTTATTATCTCGGCTCGTCCGCGGCGTTATTAACAGCGGGCGCAATTTCGGTCCGAGGCACACGGGCAACTTTCCAACACCGCATCGCACCAACCGGCCGGCTCTTAAAAACGACACTTAAATCCTGTTACGCGCCACCGATAAAGTTGCCCGGCCAGCCACCAGTTTAATTGCGTACGCATCTCTTTAAACGGTTACCTACCTCGTCACCCTTTGCGTGGCACCGCCTAGGACCGATCCCTCTTCCTTCAGACTAGGGTAAATCTGCGAAAAATAAAACGAATCGCGTTAACGCGAAGGAATTTCTTGAGTATTCTAATTATCTATTGTTATCGAGGATTTCTCATTAATATCTTGATTATTAGCTTCATTAATTTCATCTGGTAATAAAGATAATTAAAAGAGATCACAGAATTTCTTGCTCATTGAATGCGACTCAATAANGAAAACCTCAACCATCGCACTATAAATCTTGTATAATATTATCTATACCATAAAAAAAAATAANCCAGGGTAAATCTGCGAAAAATAAAATGAATCGCGTTAACGCGAAGGAATTTCATGAGTATTCTAATTAACTATTGTTATCGAGGATTTCTCATTAATACCTTGATTATTAGCTTCATTACTTTCATCTGGTAATAAAGAAAATTAAAAGAGATCACAGAATTTCTTGCTCATTGAATGCGACTCAATAAAGAAGATTGAATGCGGAATAATAATAATTAGTAATGCTTCGATTTAAATGAACTCCAAATCATTAATACCCATATTATTTTTAACACCTTCAAAAGTCACAAAAATTGCATATGCAATATATGTACATAGTACAAACAGTCATACATAAATTTAATAATTACAGATACAATTGCATCAAGAAATGCAGATTAAAAAGCTGGTAAAGTCAGACAATAAAAGTTCGGTGAGGAAGAAGGGGTGGCTTTTCGCGTTTACAAACTGCGACATGTCGTGTCGAAACGAGAGGACGGCGACCGGGGGTGCTCGAATTTCGCGACAGCTTGCAGAACGAAAGAGGGACTGCTTTAAAATTTAAATGATTCGTGTCCGTGTCCGTCAATGCCACCTGTAAGTCCAATTTAATTTCGCTCGCCGCTCAGAGCGGGCAACGCGGTGCCGCGCCGCGCCGCGCCGAGGAAATTTAATTTTTCCACGTTTGTGTTATATACGTTGCCGGGGGTTCCGCGGGCGCACGCGCGGAGGAATCAATTTTCGCGGGACAATGCCCGGAATTATATTCATACCCGTTGCTCCCCCGGTGAATATTTCAAAGTCCCGCGCCATCGGCAATAACCGTATCTTTTACGCAACGTCGACGCTGAACCATCGAGCTGCTCCCCCAGCCACCTCCCGCAGCCCGTTTTTATGGCCAACGATCGACTTTACGATCCGCTTCGCGCGCGGGATCGAACTGAATTACGCTCGCGAGACGCTCGACTTGTTGTTGTTCTTAACACGTAGCCAATGAAAAAAGTCGTGCCCCCGGAAATGCCTCGGTATAGTAAGTAATCAATTTCCGAGCCACGTCGAAAAGCGACGTATAAATATAATCGATAAAAAAGAATTAATCACAGTCNCCCAGCCACCTCCCGCAGCCCGTTTTTATGGCCAACGATCGACTTTACGATCCGCTTCGCGCGCGGGATCGAACTGAATTACGCTCGCGAGACGCTCGACTTGTTGTTGTTCTTAACACGTAGCCAATGAAAAAAGTCGTGCCCCCGGAAATGCCTCGGTATAGTAAGTAATCAATTTCCGAGCCACGTCGAAAAGCGACGTATAAATATAATCGATAAAAAAGAATTAATCACAGTCAGAACTGCATCGCACCGTCTTCCCGTTCCATTAACTTTCACCGTCATTTATTTTTTCCTTGCGACATTCCGTAACGCGATCAACAAGGTCGTTCGGCAAATTGTCTAAGCAATTTATATTTGCAGCGCATAAATGCTTCCTCGTTAGAAAGCATCCGCGGCAGTCGCCGAGGAAGAAGATCGTCAAGATAGCCGATTGGAAGAGCGTTACATTTTCTTGCAAAACAAAAAAACGCGGACTGCCGCGGTTGTTGCCAAATAAGATTGGAAACTTTATTCGCAACGAAAGGAAAGCGATGAACCCGGCGCTTTCTATTCCGCCGTCGCTCGACAAATTGTTGCGAGCTGGAAACCTACCGAGCATATCTCCTCGATTGCTACCCTCGACCTATTTCAAAAACCGGAAAGCTCGTACTTGCTCTACGAGCGAAAGAGCAGCCACGTTTGATCCTCCCTCGGCGTTCCTGTGAGTCGAGGCAATTGCGCAATCACTGGCCAGGTACTGGCTGCACAGCTCACGCAGCTGTTGTTGCATAATTCCCTTTTGTATATGCGCGATCACGGAAACCCGATTACATGAGAACCGGTGCTCCGCATCGATCTTAACAGGTTATCTCGCCGTCTTCGGGATCGACCTTTAAAACCATTATTGCCCGGGATCCCGCGACCGTGGAAACCGAGCTACATCCCAGCACAGCTGTTCGCGTAACCGTGAACGTGCGTGAAATAATGTAATAGCCTCGCAAAATTATAATCTATTGATAGAAATTCGATAGTTAATTTATGATTTCCATTAATCGCTCGTTTTCTTCAATTTGTTCCTTAGTAATAGATACTAAAAGACCGCAGTTTATTTATGAGAAACAAAAGGGAGAAGAACGTAACACAATTCATGATAAATTTTATTTTATTTTGAGATTAATTCGCGAATTTGTGAGTGATTCATATTTGGGGCACAGAATGCATAAGTGAAACGTTTCCGATTTGCTCATTCATCGATGTCCCTCCCCGAATAGTCGTCGGTACACGTGTCGTTTCGAGCGGCGCGGTTTACATTGCAAATTCGTCTCGAGAAAGTTGTCACACGACTGACACGTCGCGTTGCCCCCATGCAAAAGTTGTCTCGCTGTGATTCAATTACCAGCGCCAGTTGTCTACGGGATCGCGAACATTGTTTTGATGCTTCCTCGTGTAATGGTAACGCGACTCGTTTGTCAGAATCATAATGGTCACGATGAGACGATAATAGAAGAATGCGTGCGCTCTTGTTAGTGAGTTATCTTCTCGCAACATTTAATCATGTGCACAGATTGTCAAGTAAAACATTGTGCTGGAAGCAGTATAATGAAATTAATAATAAGAAACATGAGATGAGGCATCTTCACCAGGAAGAGTTTTAAGGTTCATGTTAAGCCTTGAATTCTACGAATGATATTTCATTTTCCATTTATTCTTGGATATAGTATCACAAAGTTGTAAAAGGATATTTTCAGAAGAAATTGTACGATGGAATTCAGAGCCGCTATTCGTTCAGAAAACTACTTACACGACAAAACGTTCAAAACCGATAAGTCGTTCATGCGTTCATAAAATTTTATTGTCTATCGAGAGACGTAAAAATAGTAGAACACTAGCCGAACCGCGTTTATCACTGATAAACAACAATTTATATTTCTATTAAAAATTCTTTCATCACTTGTTGTATCTATAAGACGTATTCTTATTGGATAATTGATCAAGTTCCTTCCTCGAATGAAGTCAATGCCACATATTACAAGTTTATTTCATTTCCTCGTGAATCATAGTGTTCGCCGTAACATGAATACTTATTGCAAATAGGGAACGGCGACGGGACGTGTCGTCGTCGCAGGTTGTAAAGCAATTTTATTATTAAGCCGTCGCGAAAAGACTATTACCAAGTCGTCCATAAAACTTCGCTTATGCAATCTTTAATGAAAGAATCGTTGCTTACTACTATATATTTACACACGCGTTAGCATGTACGTATTATAGTTAACATTGTTTTAAATCAGTTTGCAAATAACTTTAGACTTAGACCTCAGGTGATAATAAACGCTTGCATAATTAATCTGTGTACATAATGCGGAATACTAAATCAATGAAACGACGTTTTGCATCTGTAATGACAATCATTAATTTTAGATCGAATCATCGTTTAGATTATTGCACCAACATGGAGTTTAGTTCGGTTTGTGATTCAATGATCTGTAGTAACACGATCGCTGTTGCTCCAGGTGACTTTGGTTACGACAATGGTCTAACTAAATCAATTTCAACGTTACTTCGAACTTCCTACGACGCATTTAACCCTTACGAGCACTGCGACGTAGCCAGTGCTAACTTCTATTACATTAACCCTCGTACAGTTTATGTACCATTCCAAGAATATTAAATCTATCCCAAAGATGCAACATTTTTTAAAACAAGAGTTTATACTGTAGTTTTTAATAAAGTTAAAAAGAATAATGAAATTCCGAGTAAAGATCGAATTTATTTCTTAATATTCCTAATTGCGTTCTAATTACATAGAAAGAGTAACAACATAATTTGTAAGATGCATTTTTTTTAATATCTACGACATAGAATATTGGCATATACATTATTTACCAAATGAACCACATTTTCAACATTTTTTAAGAACCACTCTGTATTATCTGGTATAAAATTGTACGCCGCGAGGACAAGCCTCTAAATGTGTAATAAGCTAATGGAATTCTCTTTAAGAACACCGTTTGAAACGTAGCCCGGCCTTTTTTCCGTCGACCGTCTTTCTTACCGACTCCTTCGCCGGCACCGTCCCGCACCTGTGTGACTGGCTAATACCTCACGGCTGGCAGAAGTTCTCTTAACGCCACCGTGTATCCTTGATACGCCGTGCGAGGAAAATTTCAACACGCTCGTTGAAACGGACTTCAACGTAAATAGACGTCATACCAGTCCGGTCTCCATTAAAAAAGATACACGGTCGTGGCCTTACTATGCGCCGCGTTGCTCACCTCTCCAGAAATACGCGGCTTACGTGTTTATGCAACGGCCGTGTTGCCGGGTAATAAACGCGAAGAAACCCGCGGATCGATCGCTCCTCTCCCAGCCACAATTGATATTAGTGGCCGTCTGATTGGGAAACTTTCGTAACGAACGAATCCGCGCTAGCAGAAGCGATTCGCGTATTTATTTGAACAGAGAGCAAACAAGATTTTTAATGCACTAAAACGTTTTTCGAAAAATTCTCCCATTTTGTTTACCGGACTTCAAAGAAAAAACACTGGAGAGCAAAAAGTGCTGTTATTGTACAGTTCAAATATTATGACACTCCGTGAGTGGAGGGAGATATACATAGCAAGATGGGAGCCATATGTTACGCGCTAAGTAACGATATTTACGAAGCTAATTAACATCGTGTTAACAATAAATCTGTTAATGGGCCGAACGAGGACAAATGAACCCAGTTGAATCGTTGGAGCAACCGAGTGATCGCGTTTAGTATGAATATTCTACATTCTATACAAAGACTGCGCATCATGAAATGACGTCAATGATCCGATGAAATCGCAGATTTATCGCTGCGACGCTTGAATCGAGTGCGTTTTATTCTCAGAGACTCAAGGACGATGAGAAAGCAAGAAGATTCAGCTGTTCCATTCAAGACAAACTTAATTCTTAGGTACAGTCTAAGTGATTATGAGTATAAGGCGAGTTTAATGTGCTTCTACTTGCGTCCGGCAATTTTTAACATTTGATTTGAATCGCGATTCGCGACTGAAAGAAGAATTCCGCTGGTGAAATGTCTCATCCCGACCGCTGCGTTTGCTCTCTTTCATAAACTCCAATTTACATTTCAAAGAGGTCGCGAATAGAATACGTAGAATGGCGTCAATAGATAAAATCGTTTGCATAGAAACAGCCAGCCTTCAAGACGTCCTCCATCGATCAAGTTCTATTTCTATAAAATAATCGATCGCGTCTCGGCTGGATTTCGCAGTCCCAGCGAAATTTTATAAACTCGAGCTCTACGCGACATTTTACTCCATTTTTCATTCATTGCGAGATCTTATGGTTCTTATTTAAAAGATTATTTCAGCGTAGTTTTTTAATCGTTCAGGAAATTAATTATTCCATAAAATGTCGATGTACTTTAAACTCAAAACTTCCACGGCTCACGAAGGTTTCATACATTTGGGCTTGACCCATTTCCTTAACAAATTCAACCTTATTAACTTCTCTAAAATTCAAGTTGAAAATTCTACCGCATAAATAATTCAATACTGTATAAATACCGTCATAATCTTAACAAATTCCCGTAAGTACTACCCAGAACACGTTTAGTACTCATTAAACTGAAAACCTGAATTATAAAATGTTCTCTTTTAGCTGAATTTCTCATTTCTCTGGAAAATTCAGGGAAACGTGCACACTAGTTCTGCTGTTAGCATTTTTCACATGTTACTGTCATTTGTTTCAAACCGCGCAATTCTCGACATTAGTCGAAGATGTTAGTAGACGAACGCGAATCAGCGTGCAAAGCTTGAACGTTTCTTCACGCGCGAGAGGTGTGCGCACCGCGAGGTGACTTGGTCGTGATAACAACGTTACCGGAAACGGGCGCACCCTCGAGCGATTGACGCGTGCACATACATTTTCAGTAATCTTAACCTAGGCCTGGAAGATAACGGAAAATTAAACGCTGGCAGTGATAACATCGCCGATAAAGNAACGAGGACAAATGAACCCAGTTGAATCGTTGGAGCAACCGAGTGATCGCGTTTAGTATGAATATTCTACATTCTATACAAAGACTGCGCATCATGAAATGACGTCAATGATCCGATGAAATCGCAGATTTATCGCTGCGACGCTTGAATCGAGTGCGTTTTATTCTTAGAGACTCAAGGACGATGAGAAAGCAAGAAGATTTAGCTATTCCATTCAAGACAAACTTAATTCTTAGATACAGTCTAAGTGATTATGAGTATAAGGGGAGTTTAATGTGCTTCTACTCGCGTCCGGCAATTTTTAACATTTGATTTGAATCGCGATTCGCGACTGAAAGAAGAATTCCGCTGGTGAAATGTCTCATCCCGACCGCTGCGTTTGCTCTCTTTCATAAACTCCAATTTACATTTCAAAGAGGTCGCGAATAGAATACGTAGAATGGCGTCAATAGATAAAATCGTTTGCATAGAAACAGCCAGCCTTCAAGACGTCCTCCATCGATCAAGTTCTATTTCTATAAAATAATCGATCGCGTCTCGGCTGGATTTCGCAGTCCCAGCGAAATTTTATAAACTCGAGCTCTACGCGACATTTTACTCCATTTTTCATTCATTGCGAGATCTTATGGTTCTTATTTAAAAGATTATTTCAGCGTAGTTTTTTAATCGTTCAGGAAATTAATTATTCCATAAAATGTCGATGTACTTTAAACTCAAAACTTCCACGGCTCACGAAGGTTTCATACATTTGGGCTTGACCCATTTCCTTAACAAATTCAACCTTATTAACTTCTCTAAAATTCAAGTTGAAAATTCTACCGCATAAATAATTCAATACTGTATAAATACCGTCATAATCTTAACAAATTCCCGTAAGTACTACCCAGAACACGTTTAGTACTCATTAAACTGAAAACCTGAATTATAAAATGTTCTCTTTTAGCTGAATTTCTCATTTCTCTGGAAAATTCAGGGAAACGTGCACACTAGTTCTGCTGTTAGCATTTTTCACATGTTACTGTCATTTGTTTCAAACCGCGCAATTCTCGACATTAGTCGAAGATGTTAGTAGACGAACGCGAATCAGCGTGCAAAGCTTGAACGTTTCTTCACGCGCGAGAGGTGTGCGCACCGCGAGGTGACTTGGTCGTGATAACAACGTTACCGGAAACGGGCGCACCCTCGAGCGATTGACGCGTGCACATACATTTTCAGTAATCTTAACCTAGGCCTGGAAGATAACGGAAAATTAAACGCTGGCAGTGATAACATCGCCGATAAAGCGTCTTCGCAACAGTGTTAAAATCTTTTCGCTAGTACATATGTGTGCATAAAAATAAAAATTGATAATACAAGAATGATTTACGAAGAATTTATGATAGATTTAATATGCAGATTAGAGAGAGTAATGCATCTGAATGTAAAAACTGTCTAAACACATAAATATGACAATTTATCTAGTAAAGTAAGATAAAAGTTTTATCAAATGTCAAAGTTTGAATTCCATTTGGTGATATTTTCCTCTTAAATTCCGAATAGAGATTCCAATTCGAATAGAGAGGAATCTCTACATGTATGTTGAAAATTCAACCACTTAATCTGCGTCAATTATCGTTAGACGAATGCAATATTTCATTCGCAGTGGTTTTCATCAAACTGTATAATTGAATTTCCTTAACACATCAGTGTGCGTGATTAATGCCCAAGGATACACGCTCAATACACTGTTCCTCGTTTCATCAAGACGAAAAAGCTGGCTCACTTATTTATTTAAATAAATAGCCGTGCGCGCGAACTGAATAAAAATTATATCGTCTTATTAAAAATCCTTGGTAAGACGTAAACCGGGAAAAAAGAAAGTCAGCGATTTTCCGAGCGAGGCGCGGGGCCGTAATTAACCTTTACAGCACGGGTTGCACTTTTCCTCGGGCAAGCAGGCAACATCCGTAGGCAGCTAAGTACGAATTATATAAGAATGAGTAATGTCTGAGACACTCGCGGAGATACATAGACGGTGGCGCTAAAAATACGCAGGCTCGTTTGTTGAATCGATTTGCTGTTGAAACGAGAATCATGAGCCGCCTGCTAATGGCGAACGATTACGGTCGGACACGAAATACTCAAGGAAATCAGATTTCATTATCGTTTTCCTTTGTACACTGTGTGCCGTAATTGGAAAACCTATTAGCAATTTTCACTGTATGCAGTGATTAAAGACTGTCTGTGTACCTCCACTAAATCTTATATTTTTACTTTATGATATCCAATATTTCTAAGTCCATTTAATAAATTCATATGGGGAAAGCATGAATAACTCGAGATAACAATTTTTATAAAACAGTTGTAAAAGATTAGAATTCAGTTAGAAATTTAAGAAATATATCACTAATAAGAACTGTTAATCTCGTCGGTCTCTATCCAATACTCTTTCGCAACCACTGTCCCTGATTAATACAGCTACATGAAACTCTCCTGCGATTCGTTTTGTAGATTCGGTTTTCAATTAATCTCGAACACGCGGCGTGAGAGCGTACCTATGCGAAATGAAAACGGCGCAAACTTTAACACAGCGGTGCAGCGAGCAGGAGGCAGAGAAAAAAAATTGGCCAATAAACATGCACCGGCCTCGATTTTTCCTCCTTGGTAGTCGGTCGTTGCGCAACCGTAAATCCTTGACGGGGACCGCGTTTTCTCATTTAGAAGCTCCGCGTCTAATTGATCTTGCATAGAGGGCAGCGAAACAACAACCTCGATACGAGCACCGTATCTACCAGGTGTGTCGTTTTTATAGAAACGTCAGAAATTTATTATGAACAAAATATGTTTTCATAATTACGATATGCATAAAACGAGTTTCTCAAGCTATAAACAATTTGTTTTACATAAATCCACATGACAGTAAGAAATAAAATAATACGTACATAAATTATCATAAAAATAGTCAAAGTGCAACGTGAAGAACTTTAATAGCAAACATTGCATCTATTTTCCTTATTCTTTTACATAAAGAATTCATTACTGATCTATCTTAATACTTCTCCTTTCACATTTTACATTTTCCATGGAAATGAAAAGATGACGACTTACACTTCGACTCTGATGTCCCAGAACCGTTTTCTTTATCACATTTCGTTCTGGGCACTTTCACAATGTAATCGTACATGCTCGCCGAGAGGTGAGACAAAGGTAAAAGAATATCGCAGAGGAAACAATGCTATCGTAATGGGAGTTCAACGTTTTCTAGGGGAAAGTAATTACGAAGTATCACGAGGCGTTAACTTCCACCGTGCATTACGTGGACTTCAAACAATGAGATAACCTGCTTTCCTCCCTGCTCCCTGCGATTAAAAGGCTCATTGTCCTCTTTATCGTCGCGCTTTCTTTCGTTCGATGAACAGTCCCGTCCTCACCTTGCCCCGGTTTTTTCTTCCCTCTCAGATTGAGGCAATTATCCTAAGTACATCGTTATCAATATTTTCGGACGGACAGAGTACACCGTTACCCTCTTAACGAATTAAAATAGAATTTCGTTGGGATTAAAAATATTTTCCTCCCGTTCACGCAGAAATATTTCTCTACGTGAAAAATGAGGACTTTAATACAGGACGAAAGGAAACCGTGGAAACAGAAAAATGCAACGCGGAAAACCGGTGATAAAAACGGAGTTATTATGTATTCCCCGAACGTTGTACACTCATACAGGCGTTCGCAATAAAAGAAACCGCGAACGGAACGTGATTGAATCGAAACGAATCGCGCGTGAAACAGCCACTGGACTGTGTAAAATGTACACGAATTGTATTTCACGCGGTAGGCGACGCGAAAAAAAAGCACGCCACTCCTCCGTTCCGTCATTGGAATCGGTGAAAAATAACGATATGGATCGATATAATCGAAAGACGAGTATATGCGTCGCAGGTATAGAAAAAGAGGAATTGCGACGCGCTCGTGCTACTCTCCTTACTGATAGAGTCGCCAATCAAAGCGATAATTAATCACTTTCCGTTCGCATATCTCAGCCATTATTATCGTTTGGGATTTATGTTATGGAATGAATCATCGCACGCATTAGTTCGTCACTCGTTATGCTTCCTATAAATCATTATCTTAATCGTTTGTATGTGAAACCAAAAGGACAATAATTTTTTAATGACATTCTGGAGTTTTCCATATATTTTGGAATTTCCTTGAAATTGCATATTTATGATACGATTATTCCGTCTCATAATTCTTATCTCACGAAATATAATGTTTCACAAGCATCCCTTAAATAAAACAATCCATTCTGAATAGAAACATATTTTGGCAGATATATTTATTTTCGAAACGGCGATCTTGCACGGAATTGCTAATAAGGGTTGACCATACGGATTCCAACAGTTCACCCTTTTCACTTTTTGCCAGGCAGCGCGTCGCATGGGGGCCATGTATATCACGCGACGACTAGGGGCCGTCACTTCGTTAATTAGCAATTACACGCATATCTGCGTGTCGGGGATTCCAAATTAGAGCGGCGTGACTCCGAGTCATGACAAATTCACGTCACGCGTGCACGCGCGCCGCCGTGTTCGATACGCGGGCACGATAATCAGTTATTTAAATTCCCCGTGCCGCGGCGTCGTATATTAAGCTATGTACATACGTATTTACATGAATGCACGCAGTCTTAGAGGAAACTCCCGTTCGTTCCACGATACGCCAATGCCGCCGAATTAACGAACGATGAAATCATTAAACGCACTGCATAGCTGTTCGCCCGTAGGATGGAACGCGATTCACTTCGTGAATAGGTGCAGGTGAGGCGGATTTGACTGTCGTGTAAAATTTTCATCGTCGCTTAAAGTAACGCATAAACCTCGTCGCTGCCACTCGGGATCATCTTTCGAGAACCTAATTTAATTAATCTACAGAATTTCATATCTACTGCAGTTTTGATGATATGGTTTAATATTTGTTCCACGGCTCCGATGCAAATTTTATGGCAGAGGTTTTAAGCGAGTTTTGACGTACATGCATGTCTCTCGATAACCTAATCAATAAAATCTGACGTATAAATTTGTAAAGTTCATTCTATATTAAAAATCACGATGTTCTTAAAAGTAATATCTCGCAAAGTAAATCTAACGTTCCGTTTTGTTAATTTCTAGACCTCATTTTATTACACGTGAGAGAATATTGTTTTAATTACATTAAATTTTCATAAGTGTAATACTTTGCTATTTGATGATGGAATTATTTAATATTTGTGAACATACCCGGTGTGCGCAGCGTACGAAGACCCGGTCCAAAGGAGATTTGGAGTCCTGCGCCTTCGTGGTCTTCTCTTTGCACCACGCCTGTCCCATTTCTGTTTCGGCCAGCTATTATCTTGACCGCTCCGTTGTTCTTACTGTTTCCCTCTCGAGCCGGCACGATAGCTGCTTCTCTCACCGATAAGGCCGGACTATGTAGGCCATCTTAAGACCCGTTTCTTCGGACCTGCCGCAAGCGACCTGGCACGCCTCTCTTGCTGTTCTTCGAACCTTACAACCGTGCTCGTTCAACAAGGTGTTATTCACTGAAACATCGGAAAAATCAATGACTTTTTATAATTTTCATACTCCTTATCTTATACTGTATATTTTTTGTAAATTAAATATGGTACAGGTTCTATCACGTTAAAATTATGTAGTAAGTAGTTAACATTTCGTATCATGATTCAGCAAAACTTTTCATTATTATAACCATTGTTCGAACGCAAATGATCCCAAAGGGAGGATAATATTCTGAGAACATAGTATTTCAATCGCATTAAGCTTGTCTCCATTTGAATATAATAATACCACGCCAAGAGCACACCCAGGTATTTCAAACGCACGCACGCATACTCAATCTTTCCCTAGACACCTGACCTTATACTTATAACGATCATCCAAAGAATGTCGAAACACACCCCTTAACACTCGTGCCGACACGTGACGATACTTAAGCGAATAATTGCCATTGAACCTTTTTATATCTACATTCTCTTCATCCGTCAATAACGCCATAAATCTCATTTATAAGACAGGCATACAAAACATAAATATTCTAATTTTCTAAAAGTCTAATCGTCTCATAGTTTCCCACAATAGTGTTCAATCAAATCGTCTGGAAATATCAGCTGAACAATAATCAATAATTCGATGGGAACGATTTGGGAACAACCGGGGTTCGTAAAATCGTTCGAGTGTTGCATTTCAGCGAGGAGCGAAACGGAGAAGAAGGAACGAAACAATGGCGTGAAATCGCGATGAACCGAACGCGATCGAGCGATCTGTAAATCATCCGCATCTGTTTGAAAGTCCGTTCATTATATACATACCCTGAACGGAATCGCGTTTTGCCGCGGCCAACGAGCACGCAAATTTATAATGCAGAAACGCGATTCCGAGTCATTCCCCTCGCTGCGTTATCGGCGTGGAGAACGATCACCTGGGCAATCGTGCCATCCGGAATTGAGACATTGTTCTTAATTACCGCTGGACAGTTTTTGTCACGTTTTTTAATTCGTTATTAATTGCTATGCAATTCTTCGGCGATTATATTTTTATTAATTAATATTATTACAGAACAGTAGAGAATATCTGCGTTATCATTCGGTTATCTCCGTCCATTGTAAAGTACAGTCTAGTCATGAATAAAATTAACATAGAAGATTAAAAGATAAAGAAAAGTGAAAGAGATATTATGGAATATATTCAGACATTTTGAGGATTCAAGGTTTTATATTTTTTAACAGTTTTCGTTTTACAGTTCGTTCTGGCTAAATGTAATAAAAATATGAAAAATTAAGAGTAATGGGAAAAAGCATTTTAGGATATTGTGACTTATGAAAACAAAACGGTGACTATATAAATTTCACGTTTCCCACGACAAACGGGTTAATTTATGTTCGTCACTAATTCTGAAAAACTGTGGGTCGTTAGATACAAGGGATTAAAAAATTTTTTGTTTGTAACACAGAATGGTTAATACAAAAATAAAATACATCTTTTGTTGGAATATAACAGAAAGCAATGTCGTAAGTTCAATAATTTCTTCGTTCGCTTTTTTTATCAAAAGTAAACCGAAGTAACAGGAACGCGAAGGTGTTCAAGGTAAACGAAACCGTCTGCACATAGATGGAAATTTAGAAACAGCCGGGCACTGGTTTCACGGCACAACCATGAATGGACATACCGAGTGGGTTCCGCACGCGTGTGTACGGAACGGAACAGCACGTATACGTGTACTGACATGTACGACGCCGTGTGATCTGCTCACGTCACCAGGTGCTCACGTGAATCGGTGAATAAACGCGCGACTGTGTATGATGTATAATTATGTTATTATATCTTCGTACGTGTATCTTCTTCTTGCAGACCTATTTATGACATTTCCCTCTTCCGCCTCGATTATAAGAATTCTTTTTATCAATATGTTTATCAGTATCATTGACGGTTCATTAATTATTTATGATAGATGAAAAAGAAATTGCATATTGTTTTCTATAATATTCATACTTGATATTAAAAATAATCTTAAAATTGACAATCAGATGAAATGAATAATTGTTTGTCTTATAAAAGCACTTCTTTTTATCCTTTTAAATAATTATTATAATCATTTTAATTATAACATTGATTTGTATTTATATTTTTGTAATTTATGAATTATAGCAATACATAATGCATCGAGGTTTTTTACAGAGCGTAGTGTAGCGTGTTCTATCTTTCCCAAGTACACATTATCGCGGAGGACAATACGAAACAGCGCATTAGGCGAACGAAGAGCAGAGAGGTTCGAAGTTGCGTAAACGCTGTATTGACATTACCACGCGACAATGTAAATCACGCGATTTCATTTTATCTAAAGTCGCCGTGCCTTCAATTTTTCCCGACGCCCCGAAAATTGAAATTCTGTTCCAGCACTGTATCGAACTATTTAGAATCATGAAATTGAAAATTCAACTGATATTTGATCATAGTTCTGAACGGGGGTCTAAATTGCGTTTTATTATCGGGCTGAATTGTGTTTCAAACGAAATACGAGTTTATGGCCCCTATTGGATACTAATGGTAGTCGTTATCTAGAAATATCCCGTCAGAGGTTTGTGTATACCTGCTGTTAAATAAAAATTGTTGGTACACTGTCTCGTAAATTATAAAAAGTGAATGTGCATAATAAAATTTTAGAGCCGGTACTCTCAAGTGTGCCTTTGAATAGTTCGTTTATCAGACAATCAGTGATTACCTCCCACGATTTCCCGAGGTAAAATTTTCGTCCAATTAAAAAAAAACCTTTGTGAGCCAAGTATCTTGTTTTATTATAATTTCCCAATCAAAAGAGTGCTCGTATTATTTAAGCGATACAATTTACTTACAATTCTATTTAATAAAACAGAATTTTACTTAATGAAGACTATGTTTCTAACAATTCAAAATGTATCTCATGCTTTGAGATCGCGCTTTCATTGAGGCTAGAAAAATTGATTCCGTTGTCGGCGGCCTCGGCCGCGCGCACACGAGACTCCGGACGGAGCGGCGAGGCAAACGTTACATAAATTAAGCACACGCGAGCAACGCGAATTATCCAAACATTCCGGCGGTTTTCTCGACACGCGTGGGCGCGCTCGCAATTATGCGCATGAACCGCGATAAAGGAAAGGAGGAAAGAAACGAGCGACCGCCGCCGCCGCGGTCTCACTTTCTAACTTCTCCGAATCGTGCGCCCGAGAGCTTTGCACCTGTGCGCCGGCACACGCCGCGATGAAGGAACCGCCAGCAGCAATTTTTAATATTCAACAATGAGGGTGTTACGCAATCGCGAACGCGAGACGCGTCCAACCGTGATCTCATCACGGTCCCGCGAGAAAACCGTAAATATTTTATGGAGGTTTGCTCGAAACGCCGACGTGCCGTTCGCCTGAGAAACGAAACTTGCTAGAACTTAATACAGAGTTTAATATTCGCGGATCCTTTTACGATGAGGCACACACTGTGCTGATAAGAATGCTTGTTGCAAGTATAATTTAGTTGACTGGAATTGAACAGTTTTATGCAGGTATAACAGTTTTCAGTTAAAGCGTGAGTATCTGAATTTGCATTGGGAGTATTCTCGTACGGATGCCTTGACACACCCAGACTTCGTCTATGATACTCGGCATAAAAAGAAAGCGATACAACCTTGGAGATATTCAAAACGTCGCATTGTAGAGCGCGACGTACGTGATCTCTTTATCGAATTTACATATTTATTTTTTCAAATTCTTATTCAATGTAGTCGATAGTCGTAACGAATTAAAGTATTTCAGAAGATAAAATAAAATCAATATTCATATGCACTGATAAAACAAGAATTTCGTACTATATTTTCTCAAAACGTTAAGGAATAATAAATAGTATTGTACTCAAGGATTTAACTAAAAATCCCAAGTAAAGCCAAGGAGAGTCTAATAATGGTCTATTTGAGGTGTTTGAAGAAATTTATAACATTTAAACAAAAACCAATGGGTGGTTAAAAGGAATCCAGACTATAAAACCCTGGAAACCGCGCAAAGCATTCGAACCACGCCTGGCAGCCCACCGTCGTCAATTCAAGTTCCGAGACTGGAGATAAAATGTCAGTCGAACCCGACACCGAGACTCCTCCTCTGATCCCTCCGGAATTCAGAAACAAGATCAACCTTACGAGCTCTTCTCAAACTCAACGCAACATATCTATACTATATTATTTGTTCCGCGTGGCATGGTACCCCTTGCAGCAGGAATTTCAAAACAGGGACTCCTCGAAACGACTTTGACTCCCCAATTAGGAAAATTTAATAGGTAATATATTATTCATCGTCGTATGTTACTAGAAAATCCTTTAAACATTTATCAGTTTAGCTAGAAATATCTTGCTGGGACTTCCAATTACAACGCAACGTGAATAATATCGTAAGGAAAATCAGAAACCCGACATATCTTAGCCACCCTATCAGGAATCTTGAAAATCCCTTCGTGTTTCTACCTAAGTTCCCAATTATAGTGATAGATAGTATACCAGAAAAGTAATGTCATAAAGAAAATCCTTCAGCCCTAAGCGCATCTTCCCGATCTCTTCAAGAATTCCTAAATCTCTTTGAATTCCCGAAATGACATTCTTCGGTTCCTAATTTATAACACGATACGTACTAAGCTGAAGAGACCCCAATAAAATTTGTATACTTAGAAATATTTTCCCAAGTCAAACACGTTTCCACGTTACGTCCTTACCACATACCTGTTCTTAATCCTCCGGAGGGACGAATGTTGTTATCTCTAAAATGGCACTTTTTGTAACAACGCAACAGGTAATACTGGTAAAGAGGACACCGTAACAGATAGTAACAGTAAGCGAACACTGTGAACCGGATTGACGCGAGTAATATACCAAAGAGAGCACCGGGAAAATTAGCGGAGTCACGGGATCGGCGAGCAGCGATCGCGATCCTTGAACGTGAAGCACGCGCGGGCAGCTGCCAAGCTACAGGACAACTGGTACCGTACTGATACTGGTACCAGTTGGTCAGACGTACGGCACCGTGAGTACGCGGACCCGGTGCATGCCGGACAGGTTTCTGTGTATCGTGCACGGTCAGGTGGTATGCGAACCGCGCCGCGAGGCTGTGGACCCGGCTTGAGGCTTTCTAACCACAGCCTCCACGCCACGCCGTCATTGTCTAAGCCTAAAGGTGAGATCCTACTTGGCGAACAAACCGGAGAACAAACCAAAGATGCCAATAATTGGTACCAATTAAAATCATATTCCTTAATTCATTTTTCATTTTAATACCTTATCGAAATTTATTAAAAATGATGTATATAGAAATTTACTTATATTAATTGAAAAAATTGTCTGACAAGCAATACGTAGAAGTCGAGAACAAGTTCCTTAGCATTTTCCAAGGGTGAGATATTTCACTGGTGTCGCCGGATAGTGGGAATAAGACTTTAAACCGAAGGTACCAATAATTGGTACCAATTAAAATCGATCATATTCCTTTATTTCTTTTTCATTTTAACACCTTATAGAAATTTATTGAAAATGATGTATATAGAAAATTAGTTATATTAATTGAAAAATTGTCTGAGACGCAATACGTAGAAGTCGAGAACAAGTTCCTCCGCATTTTCCATGGGTGAGATATTTCACCGGTGTCGCCGTATAGTGGAAATAAGACTTTAAATGACTGTTCATCTACCTCCGCGTTTCTTCTTCGTCTCCTTGGGGCTCTTCCCTCTCTTCGGCACTTGAGCGTTCCCTTCCGTGCATGGACCCCATGAAAGAGGCCGAGTTTAATGCCTAGCAGGAATCCGGCTCAGGTGTGTCCGAGTTCCCTTCCTTTTTTCTCCCCTTTCGTTGCCGTTCGCTGCCGTTCCGTTCCCCGTGTCGTTGATTTGGTTTTATACCTCCGGGACTCTCGGGGTTTGATTCACCCACGACATGTTATTGATGGCTGGGTAGGGAGGATTTAAACACCTCTTCAAGCAGAGATTAGGGAAAGCACTTGACAGATAAGTTCCGTAAATAGTACTCACGATTACACGAACCAGTATTTGATGTAAATGTGTGTTGTTAAGGGCGATTTATTCTTCATTTTTAACTCGTTATTGTATACGTAATGACACGTTGTATTACTATAATATTATAGTAACAAGTTTGCGTCGTGCATACATCGTCGCATGCCCCGGATGTATACAATATCGTATCTCCGGTGCGCGCGGAGTTGCATGTCTCCAGGCACTTCGATACTCGAGAGAAATGAAAATAATTCGAACGGAGCCGGGTAATTAAGATATAACAGACATTTGCAATCGCGGGCCTAATTACATCGAGCCTAATTGATTAAACTATCCTCGCCACGTGCTGTTCCTAAGCTGTACACAATTGCCTATTAAATATACAAGTGCGGACGTGGACGCAATCAAACGTGCATAGGCGAGTCGCGTCGTGAAAGAAGCATCCCAGAAATGCAGGTTCACATTAGCCGCGCGTTCGCTCCAGCCGTGCAATTAACTCGTCCACTTTGGAAACGTCGGACACACAGACACGACCGCCCTCCCTTAAGAGCAATTAACGCGACGTTAGTGGCCCCTCTTAAGTGCAGCGGAATCGGTTTCGGCTCAAGTATGTTCGCCGTGACTGCTAATCGCCCGAAACATCGTCGTCGTCGTGTCGTATACGCCCGACCTATCCCCGCCGGCCGAAAAGGTCTTCCGGTTGTTACTCGAGAAAATCGAGCCCCTCGCTGCCCGTTTTCCAGAAAGGTGGTGGCTAGTTTATAAATGGCCTGGTCCTCTTCGAAAACCCACTAGTCTGGCATCGAGCGTCGCGTCGATAACACATTTACCCCCGAACTTCGTGAGTCCGTGCATCGCTTAAAACCAAAAACCAGAAGAACTCCTGAGTTCCATCATGAAGCTCACGGCTTTCGTGACGTTCCTCGCGTTAATTTGCAACGCGATCGCAATTGATTTTCAAAAAATCTTCTGGCATCATCCTGCTGAGGCAGTCGAGGAGCCGCAAGTGATCGAGATGATTCGATGGCGCCAGCCCGTCTGTCTACAACCGGCGTACGGCGTGTCGTCCTGTCTTCAGAATCTGAACAGATTGCAAAAGGAGTACGAGTACTTCGACGGGAAAATGTACAACGGGGAGAGGAGCGAGAGCTCGGTATCGAGTGACAGCGAGCCGAAGTCGAGTGTATCGCCGGAAATCGGCGCTTCGTTACCTTTGGAGAACCTGCAATCTTCGCGGGCCTTTGAAGAATCCTTTGCAGAGAAGTTCGAGTCGAGTGAAAGAACGCCGGTATTGACCGAAGATCGAAAGGAGAGGAAGAGGAGGACCTACCTGGTCCCGTCGCTGACAAAGGAGACCAAGAACCAGCAAATTTACGTTACCAAGGTCTTGAATTCCCCGGTTACTGCCACTCTGGTGGCGCACAATTGTCTACCGGACATTGGCATCCCATTGTGCCAACATTATCGCGAAGACATTCAGCCATCTAAACCAGTTTACGTTATGAAACCTGCACTAACTATCTCCATGCAAGAGATCATATTGGAGCAAAAACGACCGAACACTTTCGAAGTCACGAAAAATCCACCCCTGAAGAATCCCGTCGCGGAATCGTTTGGACACAGTGAAAACAAACCGGAAATCATCATTACGAATCCTGATTATCATCAGACTTCTACGAGTTTCACGTTGAACGGTGCCGCTCCCACGCAGACACCTCAATCGCAACAAGTTGGGATCGCCAATGAGAATAAGCCTAGCTTATCGGAGGTTATTCAGAATCATGTAGTGCTGAGCAAGTTTCTGTCCTCCAAACCTTATTTCGTTGATAAACAGTCACAACAGCCTGATCAGCCTCTGCGACGTGAATCGGATGCAGAATTATCGGACGAAGCCGAGATAGCGAAGGACGGAACAGTGAACGAAACTTCTGATCCGACTAATTCGGAAATCCAGAATAGAAATGCATTCTTTGATACGATTCATGGACTTCTCAATAAAGCGGAGAATTCGACGATCGTGCAAAGTGTGCAAACATTCTTTCAACGAGAACCTCCGAAGAATTCTTCGAACAACGGATTTTTTAGTAATTTATTACGTCCGATAAATATCTTTCAACATGTGATAAACAAACCTACCACGGCGAAACCAGAGTTTGTTACATACGTGATGCCGGAAGTTGCCACAGATCCGAAGACTGGATCTTTTGCGGGAACTGTGAAGCCAGAAACCGACGCAGGGAAACCAGCAGGGGAGCCAGACTTTCCCTCGGATGCACAGCCAGAGATTTCTGGAGACGCGAAGCCGCAAGTTCCTGGGTATGCGAAACCAGAGATCGTTACCAGTGCAAAACCAGAATTTCCCGAGGACGTGAAGCCGGAATCTGCCTCAGAACCAGAAGTTTTCACAGACGCGAAGCCGCAAGTTCCTGCGAATGACAAGACAGAAGTTACTGTTGATGTAAAAACCGATGCTGTAGAAGTAGAACCAGAATTTTCTGAAAACAAGTATAAATTTTTTAACGAGATGCTGTCAGGAGATTCGCTGGAGGTCGAACCAGAATCTATAATAAATGTGAAATCTGAGTTTGTTACAAATACAGGAACAGTCGAAAATAATTCTCAAAGCAGCGGAGGCGAATTCATTGATGAAAAACCAGTCGAGGCACCGATGACTGATATCGAGAAGGTCAAACTTGAGAAGGATGAATCGAATACGTCTGCGACATCGAATACCGTTGAGAAGACGCAGCATAGCGCGAACGCAGAGTCTTAAATTTCGGAAAAACCGGAATTACTATATGTGATTCAAAGTGACATGAAATATGTAGGAAAAATTATGAGAAATCACAAGAAAGATATAATATTGAAAATTATGTATACGTAAGGTAAATATGACTGAATAAATAAAATTGAATCTTAGTTATTGCATTGCAACAGACTTTATTTAAAATCTTGTATAATTTACATAATTAAAAATTGCATATATTTTAGGTTTCGTTAAGTTAATAATAATTAAACAGAATATACTCCTAGTTGTACGATTACGAATCTACTACGAGTTATCGCTTAATATCTTAACTTAAGTATTACATTTTTATTTCTTAAGTTGAAATCGTGGTATGAAAATCTTAAAATCCACGATTTTAGATAAATATCACCACTCCTTGAGATCAATAAAAAGAGAAAGAGAGTAAACATCAAATGACTGCAAAATTGGTTCTGCAGATTTTTATATCATACATTATTTTCTTCTCATGATAGAATTTCTAGAAGTTAAGAAATAAATAAAGTAAAATAGCACAATATTGAGTATTGTACGAATGAATCAAATATTGCTCCAAAATGACAATTTTCGTACTCGTCAAATAATTGCCATTCGGGATCCGACGTGACATGCAAGACAGAGAAATATCTGTATATTCTCGTTCTTTTCGTTGGGGGGAAACTGAAACGATTTATCGGGAACAAGAATCGAGCCGAGACGTTTTTCCGTGACCTGACGGGATTGGAGAACGGAGAATGAAGGGGGGAAAATAGGAAAAAAGAAAATGCGAACATCGGTACCCGTGACTCGGACGACTGGTTTTAACCCTACCACTTTTCAATCTGTCAGCTTGTCCTCGCTGACAAATTTCGTTCCAAATTTTCAAACAGGAATCGAGGACGTTTCCTCCACAAGATCTTTCCCCGGACCTGTGCGTTTACCCTTATTACTTTCCGTCTCACTGGAGCTTACGCGGAAACGGTGAATTACAATCTTTCTGAACTTTTCCTATAAACCATGTTTTGTCAGTTGTCTAATGAAGCAGTCGATTATACATAGTTCTAATAAAAGATTTAATGCTAATTAAAATTATCTTAAAAATCTTCCCTGAACAACAGATATCAATGAAGACACACTCTCGATTAATTTACTGGAATTTTTCGAATTGTCCTAATCTTTTTTCATTTCTGCACCCAATTTCCCTACTTGGTGCCTTCTGAACAAAAATGACATGAGTCGTCCTATCGATGATATTTTCTCGATTTTTGCCACGTCGATTTCAAACCAA